>PVHP010002914.1:0-83758 GCA_004024765.1 Zapus hudsonius | reverse complement strand
AGAAAGAAAGAAAGAAAGAAAGAAAGAAAGAAAGAAAGAAAGAAAGAAAGAAAGAAAGAAAGAAAGAAAGAAAGAAAAAAGAAAGCATCTGTTCTGACATTGGGCTTGCAACAGGCCCTGTTTAAGTATTTGCTGAAGAAATAGACAGTGAAAATGAAAGGAAATAGATGACTCCAATACCTGTGGGATGGACACCACCTATGGTTTACCCCTTTGCAGAAGGAATCAAGAGGTCCTGGCTGGCCACGGGTGTGTGTGTGTGTGTGTGTGTGTGTGTGTGTGTGTGTGTGTGTGTGTGTGGAGGGTGGACAGCGTAACTCAGGGAGCAGAGGGCTGAGAACATTCAGCATGACGTCAGCTCCCTTGTGCAGCATACGTGGTGCTGCTGCTGGCCTCTGACATTAAGGAGACAGTGAGTCCCTGAGGCCAGACCGGCTCCCATGGCTCCACTCTGCCTCCGATGATGTCCTCCTCAGCCCTGCACCACCCCACTGGCCCCTGAGCCTGCTGTCCAGTCTGTAAGCCGAGGACCAAACAGACTTCTGCGTAGGAGGATGGAATGGGGTCCTAACTATGAAGGGCTCAGCATAAGGTGGCTGTCATTATTGTTACCTGACATCATTATTGAATCAGTTAATGACCAACGGGGAATGACTGAGCCCCACACAGCACACACTGCTTACAAGGATCATGATTTATGCAGCTCTCTTAGGTGTGTCTCATGTGGCCCAGGCCTGGCCAGTGGCTGGGGGGAGGGGTGCAGGGGGGGTCTGCCCTTTCTCCTGTGCTTGTGTCTGGCTGCAGGTGGCCCTGTTGCTGAGGGTGGGGTGCTGCTGCTTGGGAGGTGCAGGTGGTGGGCACCTCTGTCTCTCTCATCTAGGTGACAGATTTCTTCAGTCAGCAGTGCCAGGGGTGGGGACGGGGAGAGGCAGTGTGCACAAACTTCTTGAGACTCGGGCTAGAGTTGGCACACTGTGCCTTTCTCATCTCTGAGAGTGGAGACGTGGGATGGGATGGGGATGGGCAATCATTTTTGCTACCAGCTGAAAACTCTACCCAATCGGGAACCTGGTATGACTCTCAGGTCAGCAACGACCTTCACCAGACTGCTCTGCTTGGGTCCACTCTCTCAGATGGCCTCGTCACTCCGTGTCCTACCCCTAGCCAAGCTCTTTCCTGAGGAAGAAGACAAGTGGTCACCATATCACAGGCCAGGCACACACCCCCTCCATGTCCTCAAAGGAAGGAAGTCCGCACAGCACATCTGAACCTCTCTAGTTCCCAGCTGTTAAGTAAACCTATGAACCCATCTCCAGTGGTCCAGACCCTCTAAGGTGCAGACAGCTTCCCCTGGCCTCCTGGTGGAGGTGGGCTTCATTTGCACTCACACTTTGATTCATTCCTGTGTATATATACCCTTGCATTCTAAGCCACCAGTGAATGGGGTAGGGATTCATTACCCCACATCTTGGTGGGGTGGTAGTCTATAGTGTTCGAGGTCAGGGGCACATTGGGTGCTATCTGCGAGAGACAGAGCTCTGATCCTGTCTGCTGCCCTCTCTGTCTCTGACATTTCCTGGTTTCTGTTGGGGTTCGTTGCCTGTATCCTCACCCCAACTGGCTGAAGTTCTATAGCATCAAGAACACTTCTGTTCTAGGTGATTCCCGATTCCTTTCAGGCTGAGCACAAGAAGACACCCGATAATAGTTACTACATGGACTGAGGGCTCCAAGCCGTACCTAGACCCTTCCTTTCTAACCAGGTATCCCCCACAAACAAATGAATGTGTTCTGAGTGATCAATCCTCAGCTGATGGCAGTTTGGGTTTTACAACCTCGCGGGAGCTGTGTTGTCGGGGTGGGTTTATGGGGGTTATAAGCCAGCTTCCCCTTGCCAGTATTTGGCACACCTTCCTGCCGCTGTTCGCAGTGCTGTGGCAGAGGTGATGTCCACCCCTCTGCTCATGCCATCGTTTTCCCTGCCAGGATGGAGTCTCCCCTCAAGTCCGTAAGCCAAATAAACCCATTCCTCAACAAGCCGCTTTTGCTTGGGTTCTTTCTGTGCAGCAATTAGAAAGCTCACTGTGACACCAGGTCTTCATCTCCCGTGACCTCAGGGCCAGTGGAAAGGACCCTGGCATTGAGTCAGATTCCAGGAGCCAATCCAAACTTCTCTTCCAGCTTTGATGGCAAACGTGCTATCACCCAGGTATCAGGCTGCTTGGCATCTGCTGTTTACAGAGGACGACCCTGTGACTGATTCCTCCCCACGTTTTGCAGACCTGCATCAAGAAACCCAGCTGTCCCAAACTTTGGTTTCTGCAGAGCAGCCATTGTTCATCTCAGTGGGGTGCCAGGTTCAAGGTTAATACTAAATAAGTAGCAGGTGATGGTAGCAGGAAGACAAACCCACTGTTCCCATGCAGGAGTTCTGCTCTAACCTCTGACCTGACAGCCCAGCTCTTCTTCCTTCTCCCCCTGCAGGGTCCTCACCCTGTCCCTCCTCTCCATGGGCTCTGTGGTGGGTGGGCTCCTCTGGGAAAGAATCTCTCTTCCCATTCCACTGGATTCTCCCCTGTCAGGTGCCCCCTCCCCATCCTCCCATGGAAGGAATTTGGTCACCACCCAAGGACCAGTGCTGGCTACCAGGATCCCAGGATCTCAGTTACCTTGAGGCCCCAAGCTGAGACCCCCCCCCAGTTATGCCATGCAGGGGCAGAAGGCAGACCCCTCCCTTGGGACAGCACACTGCCACTCACACCCCCTTGGCAGGAAGCTGCACTTGCTCCCAGAGGCGGCTGCCTGAGGCTTGAGGGAACATGGGGAGGGGGCTCTGGCCCACAGGTGCCAGGGAACCCATGTCAGGAGCTCCAGACCTGGTGAACCTCCCTGAGCAGGAGGCAGAGTACCCACTTCCCTCGGGCCCAGTCCCCACAGCCCTGGGACCAGCTGCCACTGTCCTGCTCTTGGGGTCTAAGGTCCTACCTTCCCTCACATGCCTCATCTAGCCCTGGAAAGGCCATCTGCAGGGGACAGAGTCCCATTGGTGTTGAGGCCCCACTGTGGGGACATCATGTGTTCCTATGACCTTGTGACAGGTTAGGATGACTGGGACCCCAAAGATAAGAACAGGAGGGTCCTTAAACTTGTGTTTACAGGCTCCACTCATCTCTTGCCTTACTGACCCCCTCCCCTAGAACTCAAATCTAATCCTAAAACTATGTTGGTCAAAGGCAGACCAACCAGCTGTCTCTCTGGCTCTCCTGGGCCAGAGGATATAGTTACCTAGAGAAGAAGGAAAGATTGCTCTCTTTCCCTCATGGCCAGCCAGCAGAGAGACTCCTAAACCTGCAGGGTTTGGGTAAGAATCCCCTAGTCTCAGGCTGAGACTACGGGGACCCCTTTTCTTTCCCACATAGACTTTTTTCCTCTTGATGGGAGCCCTCATATATTTTCCCTTCTTTCTCTAGCTTGGCTGGTCAGCGCAGATCCCCTGGTTTCAGAGCCATGAGGCCAACACCTCCCCGATGTGCTCTCTCCTCACTCATAGTGAGAGATCTCTGTAGCTTCTCCTCCTCTTAAATAAAGTCTCCCACTAAACCTTATCCTCTGGTGGTCTATAATTTAAATTCTTTAAATTTCTATGACAAAAATTCCGGCACTCTTAAGTTTTAAGGTGCATTGGAACAAGTACCCCGTGATCACCTCAGGTCACCCTGGAGGACACAGAGGATGAAGGCCAGGCCAAAGGTCAAGGTCTAGGGGCTTCTCCCTGTCATTGCTGGGGCTAGGAGCTGTTCTGATCCCGAGGGAAGGGGCTGAGTGAGCATGCTTCCCCCCCTTCCTGTTTTCCTTGCTCTTGTCCATTCTTCTACTTCCTTCCCCAGGAAGAGGCCTGGGGATCCCACGGCCACACTTGGCTGTCAGGCGCTGGAGTGTATCCGTGAGGGGGTGTGCTGCGCATGTGTAAGATTTCCTACTTCTATCAGTGCAGAACCACGTGGGTAGAGGTTAGGGCTTGTTCACTGCTGGGTTATCTGATGTGTGGTTCTGTCTCTGGGCAGTGGGTGCTGAGGACCCCAACCCATTGTGTTCCTATACTCCTTGCTGTCGTCATCCTAAGGGTATGGCTCCTCAGAGGACCCTGGGGCTAGGGACAGGGTCAGGGGTCTGTGGATCAGGGACATGTGGCCTGCCCCAGCCATCTTATCCCCTGTGGCTCAGTCAGACCTGAGCCCTCAAGGGGTCCTGCCATGTGTGTGGGAGTGGTGAGGTGAGCATCAGCCTCCCTCAGCCATGCACGCACGTTGGTAAACCTGCAAACTCATTCTACACTGGCCAGTGACCCTTTAGAGCCCTGCACCTCCCTGCAGGCGGTTCACACACAATCTTACCAGGCCCAAAGCTTCCCTTCCCATTGGTCAGCCTCCATGCCGGTCACTCTCTTCAGTGCAGGGTGGGTGGGTGGGTGGGGGGAAGCTGGAATTCTAGATTCCAGCCCGCTGTGCTTTTCCTAGGACCATGCTCATCATGACACTGTGCAGAAGGAAGAGAGACTCCTAACTGACAAAGCTTCCCTTCTCTGCTTTCCACCAGAAACCCAGAGGCAAAGGCCCGGTGCTTTGACAAGCCTCAAGGCTGGCCCCGTCTCATTGTCTTCTAGGAGACTGATTGACAGAGCTGGGCTGAGGAGTCTGAGGCCTCAGTGAGTGATGTGGCTCAGTAAGTGTGGATACACCTAAGCTAAGAAAATGAGATCTGTGATGGATTGGTGATGTCTGTTGGGAGCATGGAATTGGGGAATGCTCTAGGCGTGGAACATGCTTTTGCTACCCCATGGGTCACTCAGCTGTGCATATTTCACCCCAGTCTACATTCCTCACACATGTTTCCTTGTTATGTTATTTCAGTTGTGTGTATGGGTGCACCTACACCATGGTGTGGTCAAAGGATCACCTCAGGGTGCTGGTCCTCTTCTTCCACCTTGGGACAGAGGTTCTCTTGTTTGCTGCTGGCTGGTCTGTGAGCTTTGGGAGGTAGGTTTGCAGAGCAAGTGCTTTTCACCACGGAGCAATCTCTCCAGCTTCGTGTTATGTTTTATATTTTAATATGTGCACTTCCTTTGTGAAATGAGGCAAGCTATCAGGCTGGGCTGGCTTCTTGCAGAACCCCCAGCTGGAGTCTGAGGAGGAGGGCCCTGGAGGGGGTGAACAGTCCCCATGGCACCCAGACTTCCTGGGGCCCTAGCCCTGTGCAGGATGCCTTGGCAGGTGGCTTCTCCCAGATGGATTCTGACCCAGTGAAAGGGCAACACCCAGCCCTGTCTCTTTGGGTTACATCCTCACCAGGGCCCGCTGATCCAAGGCAACGTGACCCAGGAAGCAATTCATGGGGTATAAAAATGCAGGTTCCCTGTCCCCTCACAGCTCTGTGCACCAGCGTCCTTGAGCCCAGGAGTCTGCATTGTCACAAGTGTCCCCACTGGCTGAGACCCCCAGACATGAGTTCTGACTAGTGCCCACAGTAGGAGAACCTTTGGGACCTGGGGCAGCAGTGCCCCCTGGTGGCTGCTGCTGAAACCTGTTCTCCGGTAGGCAGGGTCCCTCTCAGGTGCAGGCCTCTTCCTCCATCTTCAGGCCCCAGAGGAAGAAAGAGGGGGTAAGAACCCTCCTTTTCGCCCTGCCCATGTAGGGTGCTTCGCCATCGTACTCCTCTGAACGCTGTCCAAGTTGTGCCTGAGGAGGCTCAGGGGAGGGCCTGTACTTCTGGTCTCCCAAGGTCCTGAGGTAGCACTTCTGACTTGCTCTATTTACTTTATGAAAATGTTCCCATCTGTGGGTCTCCACAGAAGCCCAGTGTTCTAGAAAGAGGCCATGTTGTCTGCTCCTCGCCCCCCAGCTCATCTCTGGGTACTTTCTGGATACCTGCACCTGGTCTCAGAGGCAGGACCTGCAGAGGCAATCTCTCCAGACAGTGCTGCAGCCAGGTGGTGGGCTTCCCAAGCACCAGGCCCGACATGTCCCCTACCCCTTCCAGGAGGCTACTTTCTCGGGCTGTATCTTTACAAACATTTAATAGGCAGTTTCAGAGCTGAGTGTGCAGAGCCCCTCCCCACCCTTACAAGGCACATCTCACCCACCCCAGGCCCAGGGGACCAGGGACAACAACTGGGGCCCCCCAGCTCCTCCTTCCCTGGTTCCTCTGGACAGCTTGGGCTCCTGTGTCCCATGTGCCCGGATGGGCTGTGTCAGGCCGAGGGAAAGGGCTGCCCATCTCCCTCTGCTTTCCACAGAATGTGAACAAAGATGAAGGCATCATAGTGGAAAACGTTGATCCACTCTGTGGGAAGTCCCCTGACAGCCCCAGGGGACCCAACCCTCCCTGGGAGGGAGCGATCCAGACTACCTGTGCAGGTACAGTGGGGAGCCATTCTGAGTTGCTGGGACCCCCGGAGGCAGTGACCAGAGAGGCCACAGCATAGCCAGGACTCAAACCTGGTAGCAGGGAAAGGCGTCTTGGGTCCCAGAAAGTCCCCACATGCAGCCAGCCCAGGACCTGTGAGGGTCTTGGTGGTGAGGTGAGGTGTGAGCCTGGAGGAGTGGGAGAGGGTCCTCCTGGAGCCTGAGGGGGAGATGCCGGGCAATGCAGACAGCAGTGGCCTCAGTACTTGGGGACCTTGCTGTAGTCTTCAGAATGAATGCGTTGGCACAGGCAGATGGATAGCAACAGCCCCAACAGCTGTGAGGGACAGAGAAGAGTCAGGGCGGCTGGCCCAGAGCCTCCCCCACTACCCACGGGCTTCAATCACAGCACCCTGAGGCAGCACAGAGGGGCCTCTGAGAGGAACACAGACAGACAGGCTCAGGCCGCAGGACACACATAGGATGATGGCGGACTGAGCTGGGGGAGGGCTGGTGAGGAGGCAGGGACTGACCTCAATGAAGGCGACAGCCACACACACACCGAGGAGGGTGCCCAGGTTCTCCTGCAGCCACGCCTGCACCTTTTCCATGCAGCCCTGCGGGAAGACAGCGTGTCACACAGCACTCTGAACAGACCCTTCATGCTCCCATAGGTACAGAGGACACTCAGCCCAAGGACAGGAAGGGAGGTGGCAAGCCCAGCCCTGCACACACCTCCGAGTACACAGGCCACTTCTCAGGGTCATTGGCACTCTGGGTGCCATTGGCAGGAGTCTCACAGAAGCCTTTCTTCACGATGAGCTGGTTGTCCTCTTCGTCCGGGAGCTCGCAGGAGCAGGGGTAGGTGAGGCCAGTGTGGTTCATGAGCTCCGTGTTCTCCGTCCAGTTGTAGAAGCTCACCCAGCCGCAGCACTTCACCTGTTTGAGATGAGGACACTGCCCACTCCACCCTGGGCAGCTTCCGGCCCCCTGGTGCCATCCAAACCTCTAGGGTTAGAGGGTAGCTGAACTCTGGCTTCTGCACGCCATGAAGGGCTTCAGGTGGCTTTTGAGAAATATCACAAACCAAAAATAAATGCAGCAGAGAGCCAAAATCAGGACTTGGGAGCATGCATAGTGGAGGAGGGCAAGTTCAAGTTGAAGACCAGCACAGGTGTGCACAGGACAGCAAAGGGATGGGAGCTGGGGTCCGTCTGTGGGGCTCAAACACCAGGTCTGCCACCATGGCCAAAGACCTGGCCTGTTTCCTCATCTGCAAAGTGGGAACAGCAGAGGTTCCTAACAAGGTGATGCGGGGAAAGCACGCACACAGGTCTGGCAGACCCAGCAACAGCTGAGCCAAGGCCAGGTCTACCTGAAGGTGCTGAGTAGGCTCTGAGCTCCCTGGCAGCCTAAGGAAAAAAGGAAGCACTGAAAATTCTGCTGTTTGAAAGGAAAAATGCTTTCATGCATAAATCCCTTCTGGGCTGTGTCCTAATGGCTTCTCTGCATGAGTTGCTTAGAAGGATCCAATGAGACAGCCTGGTGCCCTGGCTTAGCCAAGGTCAGTTCTCCGCTGCTCCAGACCATCATCCACTGGACAGTAGAGGGCGCTGTGGGCACACGGGTGCCTGGCTCCTGACAGTTTCTCCCAGGCTTTATTTTTTTAGTTGCTTGGCTCTGGCAGGAAAGCTAGCACCTCTGGGGTTCTGCCCCAACGAACAGAGCTTGGCAGCTGTCTCCAAGACAGTGCCCCAGACAAGACGGCAGAGAGCAAAGAGGTCTCACCTGCGCCTGGACGTAGTCCCAGGCCTCCTGCAGGCTGTCCTCCCCACTGCTGGCACTGGCGTTGTACTTCCGAATGATCTCCATCACCACGTTGCCCATCTCTTGCTTCAGCTGCAGAGGGGAGGGAGAGGGTCAGGGCTGGACCTCAGCCCAAGCCTCACCTCTGCTCAGGCTTCACTGCTTCTCTTCCACTCCCCAACAACCCAAGCCACGTTCACTGCTCCAGAACATTCCACTGCTCATTCCAAACACCTTCCTGGTCACTTCTGGGTGTCCGTTCTGTCAGCACTGACCTCGTCGGCCTCGTGGTCTACTGTGTGCTCACACGACCCCTTAACCATTCACCTCTCTGTGTCACTGCTGAAAACACCCTGTGGCCTCCTGTAATGTTTGGGGGGGGGGAAGCCAACTTCTTTTTTGTGGCCTACAGGCCCCATGTCACTGCCTCTGTCTTCCCAGACCTCTCTTCCTGTTGTTGCATCCTGGATCCAGTTATGCCAGACCTCTCGCTGTCTCCTAGCTGGGTCCATTCCCACCTAGGGCCTTGAACCTGTGCTTTTCCTCTGGCTCACTCCTCTGCTTCCTTCTAGACTGCTAAATGTCACCTCATAAAGGCCTTCCTGGCCACTCTAAAACGCCAGCCTAGTCTAGCCTTGACTTCCCTTCCCTAACTCCCTCCATGACCATTCCTTGGCCCTCCTTGTCCTGCAGGAGGAAATACTGCCATGATGTGATCATTTGCTGTTTAGGTTTACTGAACTCTTTTCAGCTGGAAAATCAGCTGTGTGGGCAGGGACCACATTTGGGTGCTGGTCACAGCGTGGGTCTGGGGACATCCTTGGTCCCAAACTTCCATAATGTTCCAGGTCTGGGACCTGATCTAAAGTCAAGGTCATGGTAGTGGCCTGGGTCTGGGGTTGGAATCAAGGTTATGATCTAAAGTCTGGGTCTCAGGTCCAGGACTGCAATCCTGGGCTCAGCGTTGAGGTCTGGCCATGGAGTTCATGTTTCAGGCTTATGTTCTGAGATCACAGTTTATAGTCTGAGTTGGGGGTCCTGTTTGGAGTCTGAAGTCAGGATTGCCTTCTGTGTTCTGGTGGCAGGTCAGGACTCTGCAATCAGGGAGTTAGGTCATGGTGAGGGTGGAAGTCCCATGATCACATTCAGAGGTCGGAGTCTGGGGTTTGGGGGAGTATCCAGGGTTCCTGTCATGATGCACCTTTCTGATCAATACTGGTTTGATTGACTGGGGAGTCTGGCATCCAGAGATGCCACCCCAAGCATGGCTAGAAAGAAGGCAGGTGCAGCACAGGTGTACAGGGGGAGGGGAGGGGGTTGGCAAATACCGAAAGTGCCTCAATTTGCCAGGCCTCGCCACCCCACCCCCATTTCTCTCCATGGTTAATTGAGGCCAGGCATAGGACCCTAGAAGAGGCAGGAGAGGCAGAGCTGTCCCAATTTTCTGCCTACATGGAAGAAGGCAGAGCCTTTGAAGAGAGGAGACCACTGCAGGACAGACACTGAGGTTCTGTGACCCATGGCCAGCAGCGTCCCCTGGGGCTGAAGTCTGTCATAGTTTTTAGCAGGGTGGGATGCATATCTGTCACCTGACCTGGTTACCCCCTGCCCTGGTGTTCCACAGTCCACATCCTGGCTGGTGTTCCTCACTCAGCTCTGGAATCGAGGGCCATCAAGGTGTTAGGAGAAGTCCTGGTCTGAGGAACCCCAAGGGGATGAGATGGAGAAGGGCTTGGGGAAAGAATCTGGGGCCTCCATTCTCCAGAAGCTGCCAGCTGTATGGAGAGAGGTGACCTGCAGCCAGCCTCAGGGTGAGGATGACAGCCTCCCAGAGCCCATCCCCTCCTGGCTTTCCTGGCACACAGTCTTCTTCCAGGTCACTGTACTAGGGGAAGGCTTCACAGTGGTCCCCCATTAGCTCCCAGGAAAGAGGACCTGGGTGACCTGGGACAGGCTTTCCTAGCTCCCCGCATGGGCCTGCAGGCCTGGCTGCTCCTTGCCGCCTGCTCAGCCTGGGGAGCAGCCGATGCTCTCAGCACTTCTCTCAGTGAAGCTCCAGCCCATTAGCTTTAAACGCCTTAGAGAGCTGGGCATGCAGCTCAACTGGTAGAGTGTTTGCCTGGCATGGAGGCCCAGGAGTCAATCCCCACACTGGGTGTGGTGGCACATGCCTGTATCCCTAGCCCTCTGGGGTGGAGGCAGGAGAACAGTGGTTATCTGTGGCTGCATAGTGAATTCAAGGCCAGCCTGTCTCCAAAACAATAAGAATAAAAAAAGCTCTTTTTTTTTTAATCCTCAGAGGTCAGTAATTTACAAAGCTTCTCCACAGTCTGTCAGCACCAGATGTCTCCTTTTTGCCAAATGCCACTATGTATCGGGCGTGTGGCAAGCATTTCTCTGCATCACCTCGGCTCATCCTTCCACCAGACATATGGTCTAGGGTACTGACCTCATGTCTTCAGTGCAAAGAAGACAACCCCAGAGAGGCTCCTGAACTTGACCAAGGGGATACAACCAACATGTGTAAGACCTGACGTTTAGGCCCAAATTTGTCTAATCCCAGAACCTGGATTTTATCCACAAGGCTCTGTCATCAATTCAAACCATGTGGCCATACCTTGAAGTAGGCCAGAAAGTTTGAACTGAGGTCCAGAGAAGCCCAGTGGTTTGTGGTTAGCACAATGGAGACTGTCTGCTTGCAGGTCTCTTGGGTCCACCTGCCCTGCATCTGGCCTCCACCTCTGGTCCCCGATGAGTAGACAATCCTCGGGGGTGCAGAGAGCCACCTCCATATCCTCCCCAAGCACAGCCAGTAAGCTCTGTGGTTCTGTAGTTTCCCTGTGTGGTTTCCAGACTTTTCTGTCTTCCTCCTGGGCCACAGATAGCAAAGGTGATGGAGGCCGGTGGTTTCCACTAGAGTGGGTGGTTTCCATGGAAACAGCGCAGCATCCTGTACTCCAGGATGTGACTGACACAGCTGGGCCCCAGGGGCCAGGGCCCCAGGGCTGGCTCAGCTCCGAGCTCACCCTTGGGATTCGGGCGCCCAGGGCGGCTGTGTTGGGAGGGTAAGAAGGCCGCCCTGGCAACTAGGAGCGAGTGAGAGCAGACCTGGGAAAGCACAGGAGGGAGTGTGAGTGGACCATGGGTCCTGATTTCCCTCTGCAAGGGACTCTCTGTGGATGCTGCTCAAATGGTACCTGTTTCACTTCTTGAGACAGCGGCTCCTTGTGAGGTGCCCAGCTCTCTGTCCCTCTCTGTGGCTTGCCATGAATAAGACCCAGGCTGTCACTGGCGCCTGGGAATAGCAGAGGTTCTGGGACGTGGCCTGTCCTGGGGAGAGCGTTGGGCCCATCCTGCTATCTGATCTATTAAACTGAACATCACTGACCCACATCTCCTCAGGACATCAGACCAAACACAGGACCTTAGAAAAGTAGAACCCCTATGATTCCTAGGAAGCCAGCCTGGACACTGTCCATGTTCCCAAGGTCATGCCAACGGCAAGCAGCACAAACCTATAACCCAGATCTCGACAGTTCTCAGGTCCCAATAAGCCCCCTACCCCCATTGCACCCATCACCCCATGCCAAATCTGCCCGACCAAGAGTCCCCCAAGGTTGTGGTTCTATTTCATGGGATGGTGTGACGTCTCAGAGTGACACTGCATGGGACCTCGCTAGTCCTTCACACTTTGCTCTGTCCCTGGAAACTTAGTGCTGCACATAGTCGTAGTGTGTCACATACGCGGAGGACTCAGGTTGTTCAGAATGGCTTCCACCTAGGGGTGTTAGTTTGCAGCCCCCACCTACCCCTCCAGCCCTAGCTGGAACTGCACAAGACGATCAAGTCCTTTCCTGGGACAAGGATGCTTGAGAACACATGGTCTCTCCCTCTGGCTCTCCTGGTCCTTGGGGCAGGACGAGGCTCTGGTTAGCCCTCTCGCTGCTTTCTCTAATGAGTCAGGACTGCCCTTATGATGGCTTCCGTCCTCCCTGCCACTCCCCAAGGTCCCACTGGAGTTGTCCTAGTGGGTCAGTCCCAGCTGCTCCTCTGGTATCCCTAGGAGCCCGTAGGAAGTGAGGTCATTTCCCAGGCCATGAGATTGAGGCTTATCACCCTAGTGACCAGAAGCCCACCGCACCCACAGACCACCTGGAATATGGCGAGCTCAAGAGCAGGTCTGGGTACCTGGCAGAACCATCCCCAGGCTCACCTGAGAAACCCCTTTTTCCTAGGACCAAGGGGGTCCCTGTGATCCTGGAAGAGGGGCAGCCAGCCACCTCCTCCCTTCAGATAAGGGAGGAGGAAGATGACCTCTCCTGGGAAAGAGGTGTTCTTACCCCCTGCAAGGGCAGACTGCTTATAGAGACAGGCTTTGTTCCCTGGAAACCTGCTCTGCAACCTTTGCAAAGCAGGCCTGTGCACACTCATGACTCTGCGCTTCCTCTCCAGAACAACCTCTCTGGGGAACAGTGAGGCCCACAGTGGCCGGTCACACAAGCTCCTTTTCCTCCAGGCTGTATCCCAGGCCCTTGGCTCCAGCCAAAGGTGTTGGAGGGTTAGCTGTCTAGCTTGTACCCAGCCCAGCTTATCACTGGAAACACCGGGAGCCATGGCCTTCCCGGACGCTCCCACCCAGTACTGCCCAGGAGGGTCTGTCAGAATCCAGGCCCTGGGAGCTGCAGTGGTCTTGGACATTGCGCATGGCCCAAGAAAGTTGCCAAAACCACATGGCAACCAAGCAGCAGCAAAGCTGGTCCAGAAGCTGCTCTGAATGCCAGGCCTGGTTCTGCCCACAGCCATGGGGGCTGGATGAGCACCCCAGGCAGAAACAGCCAAGGTCAGTACCACATAAACCAGGTCTGAAGCTGACGCTTAGTAGGTGGAGTCAGGAGGAACACAAGTTCAAGGTCATCCTTGCTCCCTGAGGAGTTCAGGGGCAGCCTAGGATACACTAGACCCTGTCTCAAAGCAAACCGGAAAGGCATGGGACACATCACACCTCAGTGGGATCTATATACCCCAAGAGACACTGGCTGAGGGAGCAAGAGGCCTGTGTCCTGCCTCTCAGAGACCATGCAGCCTCCGAGTGTGCTGCAGCTGCTGGACGTCACAGGACATCCCTGACTTCAGAGTTGTTGACAAGGGGCAGAGGGCCTCAATCATTACTATTACTCAGCAAAGGATCAAAGGAAGGCAGGGAGAGAGAGAGAACAAAAAGCACCTGAGGTCTCAAAGCCAGAGTCTGATGTGGACAGTCTTAAGTTTCATAAAGGTGACATGGCCTGGGCTCGCTTTCAGCCTGGTGGGAGCAGCCAGGGAGGTTTGCCCCTCTCAGCTTGCATAAGCGGGGCTTCCCTGAAGTACAGCACGAAGGGCAAAGGGGCCTGGAAAGGCCATGCCCAGGAGGCCCATGGGAAAGGCCAGTCCATCTCCTTCTAGAAGGCTCTTCAATGCTGACAAGCCTCACCCACCTCCCCAGCTGGACTTCATCTGCAGGAATAAACACCATGGGGAATGTTTAGTCTCCCACAGAGATTTACAGTGTGCTAGGGAAGGAAAAAACTAAATGGCTCTTTCCAACTCAAGGGTGCAGGGCCACCAGACGGTGCCTAGCATGGCAGGAGTCCCTATCCCTTTTGGGAAAGGTGGGAATCAGGGGGAAGGTGTGGAGCTGAGGGGGCGGGGTCTGCAGAAGAGGCACTATAGGGTGTAGAGCTAGAGACCACGGTCTCCAGTGCCAGGGTGCCTAGAGGCCTCTGCTTGGCAGTGGACAGGGCAGCCTCCTTCCAACAGAGATTTGAGGCAGTTTGAGCTTCGAGTGGCAAAATAAAGGAGCCCTCTCCCACCCCAACCACCACACTGCTATTGACTGTCACATTGCAGGGCGAGGTAGGAGGGAGGCCCCAGGGCTCAGCTGGGCTCCCATGGGGCAAAGGAAGGGTGCCTGGGGAGTCAGAGAGCCTGGGCCACACTGGTCAGTCCTGCAGATGGAAGTCCACATATGATCTTGCTTCTCATATGACCCAGCAGAGCTGGTGACTAGGGAGGGGACAGGTGTGATGTGGTCAGCACTGGGCTTGGTGTGTGGCCTGGGGGGCACCAGCTGCAGGGACAGCGGGGTCCCTGTTCCTAACACTGGTGGTGGTGTCTCTCTCAGTATCTGCTTCTCCGCCTGTGGACACAAAATTCACTCTACAGGGCTGCTGTGGGAAGGCACATGTGTATGAAGGAAGCTTCTAGAAGCACACAGTGATACCCATATAGGACCACTGTGACATTATAATTAACTACCTTCGTGCTCTGCACATGAGCATCTGAAAGTTGGAGACTTACTTTCTCAGCCCTCTCTGAAGCCAGGGGTTTTTGCCAACCAGGCTGGAGAGGTCTGCTGCAGGCTTTCTTGGTGAGAAAAAAAAAGAGGGCCCTGGCTGGCCCTGCCCCTTCCCCATCTTCTGACCACAGCAGTGCAGATGCTGTGTCTGGTGCTATGGCAGCCCATCCCAATGAGGACGAGTCAGCATCAGCAAACATCCTCAGGGTGTAGACACAGTAAATCTGACTTTCCATCCTGAGAGCTGAATGCTGTCACAGGGAATAACGTCTGCATTAACAGTCTCCTCCCTGGGCCTCAACTGTGCCGGAGCAGCGAGGGTTTAGTGCAGATTAAAGACTTAATGTCAACAAGCCTCCGCACTGTGCTTCATTAAGATCCGAATGGGGCTTATTACTATCTGGGTTTCCTAATGGTAAAGTAGACACAGAGAGGGAAGTGACTTGCCTAAAACACACAGCAACACAGTGGTGGGCAAAGCCAAAATTCAGGCACAGTGGTGACTCCATCACAGGCTCTGCCTCCTACAGTCTACAATGGATCACGTGGAGCAGAAGGTGCAGGGGTCTGTTCGGAGCACCTATTGGGCTGTCTGTGACAACCAGTGGCTTTTTGTCTGTCCCACATCCAGGGCAGGAAGGGGCGGTGCTCACCTTGCCAGCATTGAAGTAGAAGAGGGTCCCAGCGGTCACCTGGGCTATGAGGATCAGCAGCAGGAAGGCAAAATACTGGGGACAGAGAGGCACAGGATCAGCTACGGGCCCCAGGCACCCATCTCCCACCTCAGGAGATTCTCCTAACCCAGGACCCCAGCCAGCACTCACCAGCCCCAGCAGGCAGCGGACCTCGTTGACAGCGCCAATGCAGCCCAGGAACCCCATGAGCATGGTGATAGCGCCCACGCCAATGAAGGCATAGGCCCCCATCTGCAGTGAGTGTGATGAGGTTTCTAGAGAAAGGGGAGGGGCCCCTCAGTGAGCAGAGTCCAGGGAGGGGTCGGCCACACACCCCAGCGGCCTCTCACCAACCCTGAAAAGTGCCATTCCCACACTCCCTCGGGAGTTGCCTCCCTGGACATGGACCTTCCTGGACTACCCTCACTGCTTGTACCCCATTTTCGTATAGCCTGGAGTTATTTTCCTTCCTTTATTTTGCTCCTGATCTGCCCTGAACACCAAGACTCTTAAGTGCAGGAGGGTGGGGGTCCCCAGCAGACAGAGCAGCACCTAGCACTGTGTGGTGCCTCAGGCTGGTGGGCAGCCATGCAGAATCCAGGTTGCTGCCTGCCTGCCTTCTCTCCACACAGCTTTGCTTGCCGCAGCTGTGCTCAGGGCCTGTGCGCACACATGGCCTTCAGCTCTGAGGTGAATGGCCTGCAGGGCCATTTTTACAGAAAGGAAAGCCTGCTGAGGGCCTGGGATAGGGGCAGGGCAGCAGGGAGGGGCTGAGGCAGGGTCATGGGAGTATTCCAGGTAACTGAGAAGCCACAGCCAGGTAACTGAGAGGTCAAAGGCCAAGAGAGGAGTTTGGTGTGTTTGGAATGGTAAGAAGGTGAGAAGAGGTCCTGCTCTGGAAAGTTGGGTCCAGACCTCATGGGAGGGCCCAGGCCCAGGGTCAAGGCTACAGGAAGAACTCTGGTTTGTTTTTTTTTTTTTTTTTTTTGAGACAAGGTCTTACTCTGTAGCCCAGGCCAGACTGAAACTATGTAGCTGAAGTTGATCTAGAACTCATGGCACTTCTCTTGCCTTGGCCTCTTAGTGTTTCTGGGCCTTGACTGCCTGGGCCTGTTTCAAACAGCTGGGGCACTCCCTTGGAAATGCCCTGAGCCAGTCCTGGGTACCACAGATGGTATCACAGGAGTCCCTGCAGCCATAAGGCCTGGCCAAGCTGGGCCAGGGCACAGCTAGGTGGGAATGATGTAGACCTGCAGACTTTGACCTCTGGTGGACTTGTCTCTGGGTGTGGGCTCAGGCCCAGGAAGCCTGGGTATGGCGTGTCCCTGTGGGAGGACATTAGGAATGTGGGGACCTGGATAGGAAACTCAACTGTAACCTCAGAAGAGGGTTAGAGACTGACAGCCAGAGGCTGATCCTGCTCCCACTCCCAGACCAGGGCGACAGGTGCAGTCAATCCGTGATCTCCGTCTGCACTCTGGCCAGATTCTGTCTACTGCAGTCAAGCAGCTGTACAGGCCAGAGTCCAATGCAGCCGCCCAGAGAAGGACAGCTGCTGGGAGGAGCTGGCATAGAGCACTTCTGGGGCCTGGCCCCTCCCCACCAGGGAAAAGCCAGACTAGAGCAGCAAGCTCCGAAGGCCTGAAGGAGGAGGCAGGGAAGCCAGGGAACTGTCAGCATGCAGGCCCGCATTGGGTGCTATTTCCTCTCCTGAAGAGCAGGAGATGGGTCCCACACCAAGGCTGACCTGCAACAATGCTCTCAGGGTTGGGTCCTACACCCACCAGTCAGGAGCTGTGTGAACTTCATCCAGAGTGCTAACTTCTCTGGGCCTTCAGTCCTTCTTTTGTAAGGCAGGAGTATATCAGGGCTGCTAGGGGACGGAGGGCTGGATGTACATGAAGTGCTTGGCTCAGGGCAGGGATAGTGATGAGTACTTGGGCCTGGTACCTTCCTCATCTTTTGCCCATAAGGGCTGGCTCATACTGGGTGCTTTCCCAGCACCGACAGTATCTTTCCTAGCTTTTTCCTAGGGCTCCCTGAAATGGGAGGGAGCAACTGTTGCTACATTTTGCTGTTCAGTCAAACTCTGGGACAGAGGGTATAAAAGGCTTTCCTACCCACACCCAGTCACCCAGCGATCTGCAGACAACAGTGGCTTTGTCTATAAGGAGGAGAAGGTTTGTCCTGGAACCCCCTCAAGAGGCCCCTGTGCAGCATTCAGCAGCAGGCCCTGGCCACTTCCCTGTGGCAGGGATTAGCTCTGCCTGCACACCCCATCCCTCCCCTTAAGGGCAGGCCAGGGAGGGGATCAGGGAACACCTTACGCAGGACTGAGATGAAACTGCTTCTGTCAGCCAGGATCCATACCCCGAAGCCCAGGATCACTGCACCCAGGAGCTAGAATGAGAGAGCAGGTCAGCTGGGGCCCAAGCTGGGGAAGGAAGGCAGAAGGTCACCAAGAGAGTCAACTCCATCCTCCCCAGCCGGAGGCTCTCCAAGGCAGGCACCAGGGAACCAGATAGGAGCATATGTGGGGGTCCCCTGGGCTCCTACCCACATGCATGCTCACACTGAGCTCACTCTGCCCTCCTGCCTGTCCTGGGATCCTACACCATGCTCTTCCCCTCCCTCCAGACCAGAGCAGGCCCCCTGAGGACTCCCACCTCCCACGAGCCAGGTCCTGGGGCAGAACCTCCTGGGACTAGAACATCAAAGTCCCCCTTGCCTGTCAGCTTTCAGCAGCAAAGTCGTCCTCTCTGGGAACCCCTGATCCTAGGGGCTGAGGAAGGATACTATTCTGTAGCAGCTGCTACTGTGTGACCCACCACTGTGTAACTGTTGAGCCTCCAGGCCAGCCTCCTAAACTGTTTAGCTTGAACTTTTGGGTGCAAGGCTGGTTAGACAAGGCTCTGTCCCCTGGCAAGCCCCACAGGACCAGGAAAGGAATGAGGTCCTGAACCAAACTATGTAAATTAGGCTTGGAGTGAGGGGTGACTGAGGTGTGAGGGCCCCAGGCCCAGGGACCCCCCCCACTTCTCTTCCTGTTTCAGGGCCCCCACTTGAGCTCCCCCCAAGGCGGAGTTACAGCTGTGATTTGCTACCCCTAAAACCAGCTAAGGTCAGGAAAGCACCTATGGTTCCCCAAAGGCACAGAATTTCCATTTCAGGGTAGGGTGGCCTGATGTCACCTCATAGGAGTGGATGCTACCTGGGATCTGGACTGAGACCCACTGGTGGATGGACCACATGGAAGGTCAGACCTCTAATACTTGCCTGGGCCTCCAACCCAACAAGTAATAATTTTAGGTCAGGTCCAAGGTCAGACAGAAGCTGTCAAAGTCCTCAGCCTAGAGGTGGCCTGGCACCTCCATCAGCCTCATTCTGTGGCTAGCAGAACCAGGACTGAGGAGGCCAGGGCCTGGGCTGGAGCTAAAAAATGCCCTCAAACCTTAGCAGCAGTGTTTTTAAAAATAACACAAAAAGTCCATGCTGAAGCCAGGTGTGGTGGCACACATCTGTAATCTGAACAATGGGGAGGTTGGGGTAGGAGGATTGTGAGTTCAAGGTCTGCCTGGGCTATATAGGCTCAAACAAAACAAAATAGTAACAAATCCATAATAAACTATCAAATTGTAAAATACGGTTCTGACTGGGTCTGTATGGCAAATTTCTCTCCGGCCTCAGGCCCCAGCTCTTCCTCAAGAGTTTCACCCTGGTTCACCAAAGCTGGTGACTACACACAAAGTCATGTAACATGCTTGTTCCCACCTTTCCTAACCAAGGCACTCTCTGTCCTGTCCTGGTCAGATGGGCCCTCTTATCGTCACTTTACCTACAAGGCAACCAAGGCTTGGAGTTCATCACCAGGGACGGAGCCCTATGGAGATTTGGGATCTGTCCTAAGCCTCAGCCCAGAAAGCCAGTCTCTGGGGACAGGAGAGCCACCAAGGCTGGTAATGGCCTTCAGCCTACACAGTCTGTGGGATGGAGGCAGCCCTTTCCAGGGCCTGGGAGTCTGAAACCCCCACCCCTATACCCGTATCTCATAGCCCAACAGGTCAGTCCTAGGACCCAGGAAGGCAGAGCTCCCAGCCCTCACCAGATGTACTCATGGATGGGCAGGAGGGACATCAGCCCTTCCAAACGGGAAGTTGAGTGAACATCACCCCAAGTAGATAAAAGCCCCAGCCAGCCCTATTGGCTCCAAGCCCATTCAGAGGAGAAAGCCAGAGAGAGAAGTGCCTAGCACTGCAGAGTGGTGACAACAGCATTCTGATTGGCAAGTGTGCCTGGCCCTGTCACCAAGCTTTGGGACAGCCAGCAAAGAGGTTGACCTGCTAAGTGGGGCACCATGCTTCCCTTTCTCCGTGCCAAAAAGAGGCTATGGGACAAGTCACAGTCATCAGCCTGCAGCTCTGGCCAGTTCCAGATGGGCCAGCCAGAAGCCCTTCCTCTGTGGGCCACACAGCACCAGGGCCTATGGACTCTTAGCGGCCTGAGAAAAGTGTCAAACAGCCAGGGATAGGAATATTGCTGGGGCAAACTGGTCAGCCACTCTGACCGAAAAGTGGGGAGCTCTGGGTTCAGTGAGAGATTCCACCTCAAGGAAATAAGGCAGATGAGCAAAAGAGGGGCCCCAATGTTCTCTGGCCTCCACACGTGTGTGCCTGGGGCATCCTCACCATCAGACAACACACCGCATCCACATACCACATCACACCAAAACAAAACAAACCCCAAAACCACCGTTCCTTTCCCCGAGGCAGCCTCTCATCCTGTAACCCCTGACCTCTCTCTAGTTCCCAAGGCCCAGGGACAGCATCACCATTCTGGGCACACCCTGGCCTGTGTGCTCTTTCAACTGGGCCTCAAGCCCAGGGCCCGGCACCCACAGGACTGCTTCACTCTGCCTGCCTGGGCAGCTGCCCACCAGAGGCCTGGTGGGCCAGGAAGGACTAGTTTGCAACAGTGCTTTAGGTCCTTGCAGAAGGGTCTGGAGTAGAGCCGGGGGGGGGGGGGGCACCAACCCTGCCCATGTCTGAGCACACATGCTCACTTGTGTCAGGAACACTCTTGTAAGTATTGGGCTAAAGTCATGAAAGGAAATTTAGAATTCCTCTTTCTGTTATTTTCCAAACTTCCTGTAACCCTGTCTACTTTATAAGGGGGACTTCCCCTCAACAGGTCATTCATGTCTACTCCAGAGGAACACAGAGAAGACACTGTCAATCCCAGAAGCCCAACACAAACATTCAAAGGTGCTTTTCTCTCCTCTCAAAAATATTCATGATTTTTTGAATCTATACAATATAAAAAGTAGAAATTAAATGATAAAAAGAATTTGTATGATATGATTTTTCAACAGTTTAGGATGAACCAATATAGTGGAGGCCTAGCCCCAGCAGAACTCTGGGGCCACAAAGGCCCCTCCAGGCTATCTGAACCCACTTTCCTAAACACACCATAATCCTGGAAGCTTCAAGGAAGGAGTCAGTCAGTTCTAGGCCAGAGGGGAATCCTGAAGCTCCAGAAAACCAGCTTCATATGTGCCATGGAGCTCACATTTCGGTGGACCCTTGATTTGGGGAGGGGTGACTCTAGTGGGCCTGTTGGAGTAGCTGGACACACCTGACCTGACCCCCTTGCTCAGCCTCTGGGGGACTCAGAGTAGGGTGTCGTGGGCTGTGATAAACAGGAGAGGGAATGCGAAGAGAACACACCACAGACCCAGAGGGGCTTCCTCCCAGATCTCTGCTGAGGAGAGAGGATTCACTCCACTTCCAGCCCCAGCAGAAGCTCCCATAGAGGGCAGGCTGGCGAGAGACCTAGGGCTCTAGAGAGACTGCTGGAGTGCAGGGACCCTTCTGCTTTCAGGTGAATCTCTTGGGGACAATGTGTCCTGGAACCCCAGCAGACACCCCCTCCCCCAGTGCTCAGCCGGGCTGGATGCCTGGGGAGGGGGTGGTATACTCACAAAGAAGAGCAAGTTGAAGAGGAAGAGGAAGTATTTGGTAACTTTGATGCAGGCTGCCCCCATCCTGCAGGTCCTGGAGCAACCTGAAGAGAAAAGAGAAGGCAGGTAGGTGAGGGAGAGTGGGGCAGGGCCAGGCAGAAGGGAGGGGAGGGCAGGGAGGGAGACGGCTGTGGTTCCAATCCCAATCACCTCAGCTTGCCCATGAGGGAGCAACCGACACAGTCCCTGCCTCACATAGTGCTGAGGTGCAAAGAGGTTAGATCACTGGACCAAAGTCACACAGCTAGGAAGTGTGGACTCTTGGTCTGGAGGGAAGACCCTCCCCTCCCCTCCCTGACTCTAGAACTCATCTAAGGAGACTCTGGTGGAAGTCATGAGGCCAGGAAGTAACTGACAGATTGCAGAGTGAGACCTGTGAACTCTGTTCCCGGGATTCACATGCCCCCTCCCCTGACAAGGGGATGAGTATGTACAACATGCATCAGAAGAGGGCATCTCACCCAGACCCGGGTGCTGCAATCATTGAAATAGCTCTAGTTGCTGGAGCAGAACTGGGCTCATCCCGCAGAGCATCTTGCAGTCAAACAGGCCCAAGGAAAGTCAGGGGCTCTTCTCTCTTACCAATGTAACCTGCTCATCCAAAACACACTCTTACATGTTGTAATCTGTACTTAACCATACTGGGGGACATAAACTCCCTAGAATAATTCATGTGAAGGCAACATTTTGCAGACAACTTCTGGGGGTTCACAGACCCCATGAAGCCTACTTTAGGAACCCTCATGATGTCACACTGAAACCCAGATATAGACAGACTATGGCACTTGAGTGGTGGTCTAAGATGGGACACACAGGTTATTTCCCAGGTTTTGTCACCCTGGATGGTTAAAGCTGTGCTGTATTGTTCTGTTCTTGAAGTCCACAGCAAAGGTCTCTGGAGCTGGGGGGTGTGGGAGAGGGAGAAAGCTGGTCTCTCTCTCCTTCTCTGAGGCCAGACAGGCCTCTGGGGTGCAACGGGCTGGCTCTGGCCACCTGGGTGGGGACAGCTGGCCTGGGACAGCTGCATGGGTGGAGCCAGCTGGGGGACAGACACCACAGGCCCTGCTGTGTTCCCACTGCCCTGTGGAGGGGAGGCATGGTTCCAGGGCACACAGGAGAGGAGAGGCCAGGACTGTTCTCAAGAGGTCTTCCTCTGAGATATCCCCTGCTCTCCTGGCTATATTCATACACAGCTGTCTATACTTTCCTTGCTGAGTGGGGCTCAGCTTCTACTCTGCCCATCTCCAGGGACTGGCAGTTACACAGCCTCCTAGGGGGTCCCTTTCAGCTCTGTGACAGCTGAGCTGGAGGAAGTTTTCCTTAGATGCCCTTTGTAAAGGGCAGCTCTGGGCACAGGATGAAGCAGAGCTCACCGAAGAAAGGAACGGCTGTCTGGGTGGTAGTGAGTGTCTCATCACAGGGGGCATGGAAGCAGTATAGGAGAATGCTTGGCAGATGAAGGGAAATGGCTCTTCCAGTACAGCAGGATGTCAAGCCCGGCTGAGAACTGCAGAGTGCCAGGAGACTCAGCACCTGTCTGACCCGTCAGCTCCTTCCACGTGAAGTATGCCTGGCTTCAGCAGCTCCCTTGTATCTCCCCAAGAAGAGACTTACTCCCATCAGAGAGCTGGGGTAGGAGATTTCAGAGCCCAGGCCTGTTCTGAGGAAGGCCTTTCTGGAAATCACAGGGACCACTATTGTCTCTACTCCCCAAGGCCTCCTGGAGCAGTTTGCCACCCAACAGGCACTTCATAAGTTCCAGGACAAAGCAGCTTCAAAAAAGCCCCAAGGAAAGTAAGGGGCTCTTTTCTCTTACCAGGGACTTGCTCAGGTCTGCTTGCATCTCCTTCCTGGCATATCCTGAGCCCAGGCAGGTCAGATAAGTCCTGACTTCACATGAAGAACCTCACTTAATTGTATCCAAGCAGGTGGATGGAAGGATGGATGGATGAATAGAAAGATGGAAAAATACATACAAGGATGAGTGGGAAATAGAATAATGGATGGATATATAGGTGGGTAGGTAGATGGAAGGATGGACAGAAGGAAGGAGGGAAGGAAGAAGGGATAGGGTAGGGAGGAAGGCAGGAATTGTCCCATGAAGAGCACCAGAATCCTAAGAGCTTAGCAACCTAAACAGATTTGGAGAGCCACTATCCATAATAGAAGACCATCTCTAGTCTTGGCGTGGTGGGTCCTGCCAGGGGGGCACCCTCAGCCAGCTTTGCCTGGATCTCCTGAGGGCAGGAGGCAGGGTGGCAAGGCTGATATCTCCAGAGAACTCCTTTATGTCCCCCCTCTCTGTGAGTCTGCACCATGGGAGGAGAGGCAGGAAGCTTGGGATAGCCCTCACCTGGGGATGCTGGGAGATGCTCTTGCAGAAAGCCCACCTGTGTGTTCCTGAGTTGGCCCAGTGTCGGGAGATATGGGCTTGGCAGGGCAGACCATGCATGACTGGACAAGGGCTACCCTCCCTCTCCTTCCTCACCTGTGTGGTGATGGGCTTAGACCAGAGCAGCACTCTCTGTAGCGGCTTCTCAGAGGAGTTCTGCAAGATGGATACAACGTTAAGAGCAGATATTACCTGCCCTTCCCCAGAGTCACAGTGCGCTAGACCATTTGAGTCCTGGAGATGCCTAGCAGTAAACACCTCTGAGTCATCCCCAAACTTATATAACCCCTTTTTGTTCAATTGAGAAGTGCCCAATCTCAGCTTTCCAAAGTCCCTTTGGGGACCACACTCCCAGCTGTAAGTGCTCTAAGACTCAGAGAAGGGAGGAAATGGCTCTCTACCTAAGAGCCTCTCGGGCCTCCTCCTGCAGGCTAAGGGTGCCTTCTCCTACCCGCTGCACCTCTTGCTGGCCTCCCATCTAGGCCACCCCTGCTGTCGGCCCATTCTACCCCAGGCCTCATAAATCCCTTCTCCACCCTGCAGGGAGACCTGCAACCTTCAATGGTGGTGATGCCTCTGACAATTTAAGCTGTAGAATTCAGCTGGGGTGTGGCTCAGTTGGTAGAGGGCTTGCCTAGCATTCAAGATGCCCTGGGCTTGAATCCCATGCACTGCATAAACCCAGCATGGCAGCACACACTTGTAATGGCAGCACTCAGGAGGTGAGGTAAGAGAATCAGAAGTTCACGGTCATATTCTGCTACATAGTGAGCTTGAGGCCAATGCAGCTCCCTGAGACCCTGTCTCAAAATTTAAAAATTTAAATAAAAATCCACTTTTGTGTTGCTTGCAGGGCTCTGCCTGGTTTGACCTGCCTCCACTTTCCTTATTCCTGTCACCCCTGCCCCCCTACACACGCTCCTAATGTCCCAATCCTTACCTATCACAGGGTCTTTGCACTTAGTTTCTCTACTAGACTCTCTCCTCCCAGAAACTCTGCTCAGAGGCCTGAGCTCCCTCCTCCTGGGGCCTCCACGAGTGTGTGATCTGTAAGTTAGCCTCTACTATAGCAGCACAGCACAGCCAGCTTTGACCTGCCCACATTATCAGGACCTCTGGGGGTGAAGGTGAGAGGTGGGCTCAGGATCCCAGGTCAGGATTCAGCTTGCAGCCAAGACTGGGGGCCGCTTCCCTAGGGAATTTGAGCGATGGGGAAGACAATTCCCTGGTCCCAGGTGGGCTTTTCCAGGGTCAGCAATACCTGAAAGTGGATAGAAGCATGCCTGCCTGAATCTTCCTGGGGACAGAATCTGTGACTTTCCCCAGGTTTTCTGACCCAAAGGAGATTCATATCCAGCCCTGGGGAGATTTGAACCTTGGGACTCAACCTGTCCCCCACCCCCAACAGTAATAATTTTATTTTTAAAAATATATTTGTGTATGTATGAATGTATGTATGTATGTATGTATGTATGTATGTATGTATGTATGTATGTATGTATGGCATGCAAATGGAAACTTCAAGGTGTCTCTGCTCCACCCTATTTGAAATAGTCTCATCTGCTACAAATGAACCACCAGACTGCAAACCTGCAAAGGATGTCAGACTAGCTGGCCAGTAAGCTGGGATTCTCCTGGCTTTGCAAGCTGAGTCACCGTAGAGTTCTAAAGGTTGCCCAGCCTGCCCTCCATGACCAGAGATCCTGATATGCTGCTGGGGTACAGGTGTGGTCGGGGATTTTTAAGCTCTCTGGGAACCCAAATATGTTGAAACTTACTGCATGGCATGGCCCAGACCTTCTGTTCCCAGGCAGCACAGGTCTGGACTTCCTAGTGCCACAGTGCCTAGCTGGGAGCAAGTAGCCAGAAAGCAGTATGACATGAAGGTCTCTCACCTCTGTTCCACCCGCCCTTTCTGAAGCTCATTTCCAGAACAGCACTGCTGGTTTTCAGAGAGGCCAGAGAGAGCAAGGGAAAGAAAGCAGAGGGTCACTGTGATGGTTTGATCCAGGTGTCCTCCACAAACGAATGTGTTCTGAATGCTCAATCCCCAGATGATGGCCTTTTGGATATTAGACCCCCTGTTGGAGCTGTGTTGAGGGCGGGCTTATGGGGGTTATAAGTCAGGTTCCCCTTGCCAGTGTTTGCACACCTTCCTGCCACTGTTTGCAGTGCTATGGCAGAGGTGATGTCCACCCTCTGCTCATGCCATCGTTTTCCCTGCCATCATGGAGCTTCTCCTCAAGTCTGTAAGTCAAAATAAACCCATTCCTCCACAAGCTGTTTTTGGTTGGGTTCTTTGTTGCAGCAATGAGAATGTTAACTACAACAGTCACACAGCAGGCTGTGCTGGACTTGGAGATTTCTATCCTGAAGGTGTCTCTCTACCCACTGCCTGGTTCCTCAGAGGGCTTCTGCATGGAGTGATATAAGGAGCACTGGCCTTCATGTCCAAGGGCTGGCCCTCAGTTCCTCCCCTAAGCTCTGTCACATATCCCTCAGCTGCAAGCCCAGTCCTCCATGTCCAAGGGCTGGCCCTCAGTTCCCACCCCAGGCTGTCTTGAACCTGCTGCAAGACCTTATGGGTCCTGCAGGGCTGCTTCCTCATCTGTGCATGCAGACACTGACCCTGCCCACCTCACAGGTGTGCTAGTAAGCTCTAAGAGCAGGGTACAGTAGGGCACTATCAGTGTGTCTGTCTCCCTACGTGAACACTGTGTGACTGGGACATTCTGCTTTCCCTCTGTGAAATGAGCTGAACAGTGGGTTCCAATGAGGCCTGTGAGGTGTTGGATTCTTAGTAAGTGTCAAATAAATAGATGGGTTGTGATGAGGGGTCTGGAAGCCCTCAGCAGCCTGCAGGCCTCTGCCCACTGCTGTCCCTAAGGGAGGGAGCAGGGAGAGGCTAGGCCACCTGAAGAAGGAGGCCCTATAGTCCTCCTGGCAGGATCTCTGCCATCAGATGGGGCTGAGCCGTAGGTAATCCTGCAGGCCAGAAAATCAGGTAACTGGTCTCCCCATCCCCAGAAAGGTACCTGGCCATGAGGCAGAATGCCAAGGGAGAAAGCTGGCCTAGCTTGGGCTCTGGAGGCCGCTGGCCTGGCCCAGCCCAGCAGGTTGGTAGTTGGCACCATATCTATAGCCTCTGGACTTTGTCCTGATTGTTCATGGAAGAGGCTGGTCATGGTGGCAGTGTTTGCTTATGCCTGTGACAGGTGATGCGTTTCCTGAAAGCCCAGCTGACTCTGAGGCTGGCTTTTTGACCTCCTATTATCTTATTTTTTTAATCTCAAAAAGAAGTTGTACTTTTTGTTGTTGTTGTTGTTGTTGTTGTTCAAACTAGAGAAAAATGCTGTTGCTCTGGCAACAGGAAAGCATGCAGCCATAAAACCATAACTGAACTGGGAGCTCGGGTTTCCTGGATGACCTCCTAGGAGATGCAGCTCTGCTTCCTACTTGCTGTGTGATTTATGGCAAGAGAATTCCTAACCTTTCTGAGCCTCAAGCAACCCTCAGCACAGTGCTGATCGCGGAACCTGTCCCAGGCCATCATTGGGGCTGCCCACACCCACTGCTAAATACAAACGGGTGCATCCTCGACCACCACTCCACATGTCCACTCCCAGGACATCGGAGCCTAAAGGGCCTCTCGGTCATCCACAGATGTGGAACCCAAAGACACATCCCATGACCTCATGAGCTAGCATGATGACCTCCCACTATCTGAGGCAGAAATGCCCTGGACTGGTACCGATTCCTGGCATTTGGGGGGAAGAAAGCCAGGGGAAGACCAAGGCTGGCTGCAAAGTGACAGGGTTTTGTCTGTAGTCTCACTCACAACTTATCATTCAATCCCTGTGACGACCCTCAACCCTCCAGAGAAAGCTATTACCTCATTTAACAGACCTGGAGAAACTGAGGCACAATGGCTCGCTTAGGGCCACCTTGGCGGCTAAGCCATGAGGAAGTTCAAGTCCCATTGAGACCAGAGATCCCTCTTCCTACCTGCTGCTAGGTGAACCCACTCCTCTACACCTCTGCCTACTGCCTGACCCCTCCTTCCTACCCAACCCAGCGCCCAAGGCAGGACTCTCTTGGTTCCTGTCAGGAAGGGATAAACCAGCCAACATGTCCCTTCAGTTTGGCTACTGAGGCCCAAAAGTGTGACCCTTCTCAGAAACACAAGCAATGTGTCAGGGGCCTTTGGATGAAGAAAGGGCCACCCTGACAAGAAGGACCACCATGGGGAAGAGCATTACCTGGAGCCCCCAGCCTTCACACTGGGCCCCATGCAGCCAACGAAGCTAGCTGAGGCTGGGCCATAGCCTCTGACCTCTGGCTCTCCACAGCTCCCTTTCCTGACTGTTTTTAAGTCTTTACAGACACTCCCTCCCTGTTTCAAGGCTCACAGCACTCAAAAGGCATGTGCTGTCCCTCTCGGAGTCCCCATTTCTCAAATGAAGAGACTGAGGCTCAGAGCTAGCAATGAAGCACACTTTCGGCTTGGTCTAAGTGACCAGTGCAGGGCCTTCCCCTGAAGGTTGAGGAAATGGCCGTCTCAGCCTAACTGTACCTCATTTAGAAACACCCCATGTGAAGCTGTATGTTAGAGGGACTTAGGGAATGCCGGAAGCCTCAGATCCCAGGGGTCCTCATATAGAATCCAGATTCCAAGAGACTCTTGGGAGGCAGTGCCAGAGCTGGAGGCAGAATAATAAACCATATCGTACTGTGGACTTTGAATTGACGGACTTAAATTCCAATTCCACTTCTGAGAGCCGTGTTCTCGTCTACAGAATAAGGGATTGAGGCTTATCCAGGAAGCAGCTTGCTGAGCATGACAGAGACCAAGGGAACTCTGAGAAGAGGTTGTCTTCCCTCTTTCAGGGAGGCCTGCATGCAGATGTCCCTTGAGATGTGGGACAGTCCTGAGTTTCTGAAGCCTGGACCATTAAGTCATGGTCACCAAGACCTTGGCATGTACTCATACAGAAGGCAGACTAAGGGTGCCTGCTGCCCCGGTCTACTTCATTCAACCCCCACAGGGCCTCAGGGGCTACTGTCCCCTGAACCCCTCAGGTGTGGCACCCAGCAGGTCAATGATACACTTCACAGCCTTTGCCTTACCACAGCCAGCTGGACAGAGGTGACACAGAGGGCCTGCCGAAGCCCCAGCTTAAGTCTCAAAGGTGACTTCAGACAGGACTGTCTCTCTCAACACAGAGAAGGGATCTGAGTCCCTCCCAGGGATTCCACTTCTGCTCTGAACCATGCAGTGTCCTGAAACTGTACTGTGGTGGGCTGGCACCAAGCTGGACAAAGGACACAGAACCCTTCCCTAACCCCTAGGAGCATTTCCTCTGGAGTGCACAAGTCCATGAGTCACATGACAGTGTGGCCCATCCCACCTCCTCTCACCCAAGAAAGACCACTGGAGCTCAGAAGGGGGGGGCACTTGTCCCATTCAGGACCCTCTGAGGGACGACTGGGGTCCTGGAGCAGAGCCTCCTACTTAGTGACAAAAGCCAGTGCCTCTTCCCAATTATCCTCACCTGAGTGTGCGTGCTTCAGGGACTCTGCTTACCCCCAGCGCTGCGGCCAGAGAAACCTACACCCATCACACAGCTGGCAGAGTGGGGCCCCAAGCTCTGACCCGGACCTCTGAGCTCAAGTGCCCAGCTAGGCGGCCTGCACAGGCCATTGTGCATGATAAGCAACTAAGACAGCCCTGCCAAGGCCGTCAAACCAGTCCTAACCAGCAGAAGACACCTCGGGGCTATGACAGGCACATGGACTCACACACCCATGGCAGGGCCTGGCAAAGTCTCTGAGCCAGGGCCTGGGTTCCTAAAGCAGAGACTGGGTGTGGGTTCCAAGGATGCGATTAGAGAGAGGGAGGGGACTCTAATCAAGGACCACACATGGCAGCAGGTGTCTTTCAGCTATACTGCACCCTCCCCTTGCACTGAGCCCAGAAGTGAGGTGACAGCTGCAGTGACACTTCCTCCAGGCAGGCCTCCCAGAACACTCTTGCACAGACTCGCAGGGAGTACCAACTATGCTCTTAGGCGGGCATCAGACAGATGGGTATCAAACCCTACTCTGCCTGCCTCTTCTCAGCTGTCATTTACTTTTTAAAGCCTTGGTTCCCACCCCTATCAAAGAGACCCAGACTTCCTGTCTCCCCAGGCTGAAGGCTTGAAAGCAGTTTAGGTCTCATGGGTGTTTGGTGGGCACATAGACTGTGGTGAGACACAGCATCTCACTCACAATCTCCATACGATCCTGAAGTGAACAAAGAGATCAGGGGCAGGGCCGGAGGTGCTGCTGGTTCACACCCAGCTCAGGCAGGGGGAAAGGGCATGGTGGGCAGGTTGGGCCCCTGCAGGTCCACTGAGCCTTCTTCTCTCCTTGTTTCTGGGACTATTTCCCAACACACACAGAGCCATGAACCAGCTACCTTGCCAAGTCCAGCCTCACCAGCCCTTAGCAGGATGGACACCCGGCTCCAGGGAGGGTTGGCCCAAGAAATTCTCTTCCACTCTCAGCAGCTGCAGCTGTATCTCTAAGCCTGGATGAGGGCTGGGTCTCCTACCCAGTGGGCTCTGTGACCCAGGTGGGCAGTGGCCATTGACCGAGCACAAATACTTGGCCGTGGAGCTGGTCACAGAGAAAACCAGTGCTGCCGTCATGGATCCCTTCACTGGGCCTCTTGGGCACTGGGGGACTGCCAAGGAGCTGTGGCCAGGTAGCCTCCAGCCTTGAAGGTGAGCTGTGAAATTGACTATAGGGATATTGGCAGGTGCTCCACTCAGAGATGCATGGAGGGGACAGAGGAGGTGAGAAGAAGGTAGGAGAGGGGAGCATGTGGAGGGAAGGGTGAGAGTCAGAGGGAGAAAAGAGAAGGTGGTAAGAGCCTCCTCTGTACCCAGGACAACTCTGGCTCCTTTGGTTCTTACAGAAAAGATTGAGGGGTGGAGTGCCAAGGAAAGTACCCAAAATACAGGCCCAGCTGGCCTAGGCAGGGTCTCACTGGGAGCTGGTCCCAACCCCAGACTGCCCCAGAGGCTACACTGAGTACCACCCCATTGTGTCTTATAGCCAGGATCATAGCTTAGAACTGGCAGCAAGGGACTCTAAACCTCATAATGGTACTGATTGTACTGGTCCTAATATCAGTCAAGAACACCCCTACCCAGACTAGATGGAGCCCTGCCTTAGCATTTCCAGAGAGGGATTTCTAAGACAGCTTGTACTCCTGAACACCTGCAAGCCACCCGTGAAGAAAGCACCCTTCTCATTCTTAGGAGGGAGACCTTTGTCCAAGGTTACAAGCCGGAAGTAGATCATCCTAGGGTACACAGACCAGACTCTCTGAGCTTCAGGCTCCCAAAAGGGCCTGGCCCCACATCCGTTCTACCCCGAGCTCAGGCCTGGCTGAGAGGTCATTAACCGGGCTAGGCAGTTTATCTACTACTCAGAGCCTGACACAGGACCATGGTCATCCCCAGGGAGGGCTGTGGCTAAAGCCTTGCCTGGGAGAACGAGCTGAGCTGCAGGAGGTGATAGCATTAGGCAGAGCTGCAGGCCCCAGGCCCTGATGTGTGAAAGCCTGTAAAGTTCTGTACAGTAGAGTTTGGAGGATAGACAGATCCCAGGAAAAGCCTAGGGCAGAGGTCGAAGGCAACCCAGGAATCCTATACCCACCCCTACCCAGGCCTTCATCCAGGGCCTGTAGAGAGCCTGTACCACTCTCTCCCCCACTCTCCAGATGTTCCTGGCCTAGTGTAAAAATCCCAAAACAACCCTTGCTAGAGTTTTGGACCCTCACACCCAGGGCCAACCAGCTCCATGAAGAACTCTGGGGTTCTTGGATCTGAGGAGATATAGGCCCTCCTTCAGGAGGCACCATGGTGGGGGGAATTCAGGACTCTGAAGTAGACAGCACAGGTCTGGTCCTACTGAGCTGAGACCCAGGGAGCTTGCTCACTGCCCTGTCAAAATCTGTGAGAATGGACCAAGTAAAGACACCCTTCCTGCCTCATTCTCAGAGAGTTGGAGAGCCTGAGGGAGTAGGTATTATGAGGAACCATCCACAGCCAACAGCTATAAAGCACAAGGTATCATTACGAGAAAGGGGGAGGAAGGAGGGTGTCTTGGGAGGAGAGTATGGAATTAAAAGTACAGCCCCACCCCCTCCAGTTGGCACCTTTGAGCAAGCCCTTTCTACTGCCAGACCCTCAGTTTTCTCCTGAGAAGTGGGTGCTAACAAACACCACCTAAAGAGGTTGGTAGGAGGCTGACCCAACATAACAGTTGCCATCAAGGGTCCCCAGCAGGCCCGGCACATACTTGATGCTCACAACTGTGGCCCCTTCCCTCTGCTATGCCTCCAAGGCACAGTCTGGGCTTGTTAAGAGAACCCTGAACAATAACTTGTAAGAATACAAGACGTGGACACCGGCCATGTCACTGAGTTGTTAGTGGGGGCAAAGAGAGCCTGGCCCCGAGACAACAGAAGTACAAGGTCATCCTTGGCTGCATGGTGAGTTGAAGTTAGTCAGGGCTACATGGGAACCTGTCTCAAAAAAAAAAAAAATTCCCAGGGTCCACATGAGAGAAGAGATAGGAGGTGAGATCAGTGAGCTCCAGCCACAGCAGGTGAGCCCTGATTAAACAGGACACACACCCCCACCACACCCCACCCCCACCATTCCACTAGCTGAGATTCTCAAAGTGTGGTCCTGAAACATCTCCTGGGACATTCCCAGGTCACTTCCCAGCAGAACCAGAAACTCCTGGCAAAAGTTTTTGAAGCCCCTACTAGCATATCAGAGCTTGAGAACCATGGCACCAGCTAAGGCCCACCTCTCACTCCAGAGAGACTTCCTGCCAGGGCCTCAGCTCTCTCCTTCCAGGTTTCCAGAAAGCTCCTGAGAAGGAGAGTCACTGCAGTGTCAGACCATTAAATAGTAAAGAGATCCCATGATTAGTTAATGATAGTACAGGCTAGAGGAGAGGGAAGGGGGTCAACAGTCAGGTAGCAATTGAGGAGAGATAGATCCCCTTCCTTTCCTCCTCCCCGCACACACGTGTACACACACATGTACACAACACACTGAGTTTAAAGACCACGTGGCTGGTTAGTCACTTCAAGGAATTCACTCTGTGGAGCCCAGGAGGGCTGAGTATAAAATCCAGGTAGAGGTAAGGTGGCCGCTCTAGCAATGTGGATACTGATGAAAAATTCAAAAGGCGTCACATGCCACAGCAGGTGGTGCTCAGCCAGGTCATGGGAGAGTTGTGTCCGATGCTAGGAGCTGGGAGCCAGGTTGGGTAAGAAATCCCATGGAAAATTCCTTCCCATGCAATGGTAAGCCAGACAGAGCTCACAGGAAGTGGTTCGTATTGTACGGTCCGATCCCAATTTGGGGTGTGTGCACTTTCTTTTGGTTTGTTTTTAAAAGCCAAAACACCAAATTCTTCACAGTGGTTAGCTGACTGATTATTTCCTTTGAAAGTCTGTTCCTTGCCCTGTAACTTTTTCCACAAAATTTCTCTTCAATATTAGAAAATTTGGGGGTGGGGTGAGAAGGGGTCAGGTAGAAATGAGCTTTTTTTTTTAAAAAAAATTGAAGTCAGAACCACTGGTCTGGTCCCCTAACATCAGAATTTGTTCCCACCACCGAGTGTCCACATTCTGCATGGCCCAACAAGTACTGTCTGATGAGTAGGTGAAAGCTAAGGAGGATTCTCTATTTTCTACCCTTACTCATAGTCAAAGGACCGAGAAGTGGCCTATACCAGATTTTCAAGGAGTTCATGCAGTAACAGTCACTATGGATTGTCAACTGGACCAAATCTAGAATAGCCTAGGAGACAAACATCTGGCGTGTCTGTGAGATAGTTTTCAGACTGGATCAATGGAGATAGGAAGACCCACCCTGAATGTGGGTGCAACCCTCCCAGGGGCTGAGGCCCTGGGCTGAACAAAAAGGAGGAATCAGCATTCATCTGTCTCTGCCTCCTGACACTAGTCACAATGTGACTAGCCACTTCTTGCTCCTGCTTCCCTGGCTTCCTCACCACCATGGACTGTATCCTCATAAACTAAGCCAAAAGCAAAACCTTCTGTGCTTAAGTTGCTTCTTGTCAGGCAGTTAGTCACAGCAACAAGAAAAGTAACTAACACAGGCAGTGAGCTCTCCAGGTCATGAAGTGTGTAAGCAGAGGTTGGATGTTGGCCATGGGACCATAGGGAACATATTCACTCAACTGCGGAGCTGCTCACAGCACCAACATCCTGAAGTTCAAGGCAAGCCCCTTTTGCCCTCTACACCAACTGCACCCAGGTCTAGCCTGGACTCAAGGCGACCCCAGACATCCAAGCAGCCCTGGCAAGCTCCCTCACACCAGATGAGGGGCAGCAGCCTTTACAAAGAGAACTCCCTGGTGTTCCCCCCAAGGCAGCAGCAGGACCTGTCATTGTCCCTTGTTCTCATCACACTTGCTGTCTTCTCTGGCCTTTTTCAGGCGATTCTCTTTCTGCCTCCAGACTTGATGTCATCTCGTCCTCCTGGAAGTCAAGGCCAGTGGGCACAGTAACACATATCTGTCATCTCAGCACTTGTGAGTGGAAGCAGGATGAGCAGGGGTTTAACGTCAGCCTGGGTTACCACATAGCAAGCTCAAGGTCTGAGGCTAGAGTCTGAGGTAAATGAGACTTGTCTTCAAAATAATTAAAAAGCCAAGGGTCTGTGTCTGGACAGTGCCAGTCCTCTCACAAAGTAGAACCACAGAACCTTACTACACTGTCTCCTGGCAAAGGAGAAGCCATCTTGCTAGGCAAGGACCGGTCAGAGAAAGTGGGTCCTGGTGGTTTTCAGAAAGACCTAGAGTGGGAGACACATCCTCCCTGCACGAAGTCAGGGGTCAGGGAGGTAGAGTGTCTACATGGCCCGAGTTAGACATCCACTCACTGCAGAACTTCAAAGAAATCATCCCTCCCCCGCAGAGTTTCTATGTCCTCTGTAAATAATGATACTTCGTAGGTCCCACTGCACCAGAACCCGAATAGCCTGGAGCCTAAGACAGCGAGTGGGAGGTGACTTTCCTAACTACGGCAGTGTAATTACTAGCTGGGTTTTACCAGCAGCAAGTTAACATTTATTGAGTGCTTACTGCGCATGAGACATCATTTGAAGTGCCTCCTGTGTGGATGTGTGGGACCCAGATTTCTCTCTCCATTTGCTCCCTTGTGGGGGAGCCTCTACCAAGTAAACACTCTAGCCTCGCTCCTCCCCTTTCTTCACTCCCTGCACCAGACCCAAGGGTGGCTTATCTGATTGGCTCCCCTGGGAGACACAATGTGCATGCTTGGCCAGGGCTCTGCAGGGTGCTGCTATTCTGGTGTTAGCAGCTCCTGCCACCTGGTCCTGCAGGGAGGCAGCTTCCAGGGCAGAGAGTCTGCAAGCCCCCTGGGCCATGGCTTTCAAGCCGTGTCCCATGGTAGGCCTTCCCAATCATGATGGCTTCCATATCTGTTACACATTGCATTATGTCCTCCCAACAGATCAACCTTTACCATTGCATCAGAGCAGCTGCGACTACTAGCGAGAGACCTTCAAGAGTGGGCCTGATGGTGTTTCCTCACAGAAGGAGAAGAGGATCATGGGACCCTCACCAGTGATCTCAGGCACTCCCTCCTGTACCTCCAGCAGCTGGAGGTAGTTCTGCCCCAGCTGCATGCACTCTGTGGTCTCTCTGCTATAATATAAAGGAGGTGGAAGGCTAACTGGGGGGGGGGGCGTTCACACAAGGGGTGAGACTGTTCAGCACTGTGGTTGCTTTGGAGTCTCCCATGCTCCTATAAGTAACCGCTTGCCCGTGATCCATAAGTATCACCATTGGTTCACCAAGGTGGACTGTGGTAAGAATCATTGCTTTGGTCTATTGTTGGTGACAAGCCGATGTTTGTTGTCTCCCTGGGGAAAGTTCAAGCCATAGATGTTAAGCTCATATAACCATCACGGTGGCATCCCATTTCACAGGTGAGCACACTGAGGCTCAGTTAAGCCATCATGCAGTCCATGCCAGCTGCTAGTGACAAGCTTTCTGAACAGCACCCAAAGTTTGTGGTGCTGGCTGCCAGTTGTCTCTCAGGCCTGACGCCATGGCTCAGGTACTCCTTGGAGTTGCCTGAGCTTTGACAAACTGATATGCACTTCAAACCAACACTCCGCCCTCCTTCAAAAATAGAATTTCATGAACTTTTATCTAAATGTGTGTTTTTCTGTCTAAGCATTTTTGCCTAACTGAATGTTTTTATGGCTTTATTATAAGAGTGTGTGTTCCTTTCTCTTGTGTGTGTGTGTGTGTGTGTGTGTGTGTGTGTGTGTGTGTCATGGACTGTCTGTGTAGGTGCATGTCAAGGCCGGAGGTCGATCAATATCAGGTGTCTTCCTTAGTCACTATTTTTTGAATAGGGTTTCTCACTGAACCCAGCCTCACCAACTCAGCTAGACTAGCTGGCCAGCAAGTCCTGGTGCCAATTTCCAGGAATTGTAGGTAGAAACCACCATGTCTTGTATTTTACATGGGTGCTGGGGATATGAACTCAGGTCCAATGTTTGTATAGCAATCACTGCCCACTGAGCCATCTCCCCCACTCCCTTCTTTTTCTTAAGCATGAAAATAATGTTGGCTCTGGCAGAAGGTTCAGAAAAGAAGGAAAAGTAGAGAGACAATAAAGGTCTTGGATGCACATGGCTGGATAAGGTGACCTGCTTTCACATTGGGGTGAAGTGCCTTAGGGAAGTCTCCTGACAGCCAACGCCCATCTTACTCTCAGGCTGCTCGGGGTGCAGGGGAAAGACCAGCACCCAGAAGTCCTTTCCCTGGGCAACACCCCGAGCTGCCCACATGTGCCTCACAGATAAAGCCTCGAGCAGCAGCTGCAGGCTGAGTTACAGCCTTGCCCATGGCCCAGGAACAGGTCAAGGAGGAACTGGCACTCACCAAAGTGCTTGGTCCCCTGACTCAAAGCAGTTGCTAGGTTCTTGTCGTTCAATGACTTACATCCTGCTTCCTGTTAATAATTATGGCCCAAAGCAGCAGGTATGCAAACAGCACCTACTATGTGCTGGGTTCTATCCACAGTGACACAGGACCTACAAACAATAGGTCCTGTATCATTGTCAAACAACCTAAGCACAGGTTTTCCTTTGATACCCATGCAAGATATCACATCCTTGAATACTTGAGTTCCTTATAGACAATAGTATAATATTTGCAAATCTGACCTAAACACATCTTCCCATGCACTTTAAGACATCCCTGGATTACTTATACCGCCTGACACACTGTAAATGCTATATAAACAGTTGTCACACTATAGTGGTTAGGAGATGCTTCTCCAAACATATTGGGTCTGCAGGGTTGGTTGAATCTACAGGTGTGAAACCATGGATAATGAAAGCCAGCTCTGGGACTGTCCAGTTCACTGTTGCTGGCGATGGCACAGAAGGGTGTAGACACTTGCCTAAGGTCTCATGCAACTGGGGAGCAGCAGCAACCTTGGGCAGTTTGAGTCCAGGGTCTGACTGTACCTAGAGCCCCTTCCCTGCTCCCTTAGGGGTGGACCCAACTGTGACCCAAGGAAGCTTCCTGAGAATGTGCTGCTTGAAGTGAGGAAACAAGCCAGATAGGTCCTCCCTGGACAAGGTCCTTAAGCTATTCCATAGCAGAGGAGTCAGGACTTGAACCCAAGCCTGGCTGGCCAACTTCCAGCACTATGTCCACTTGTCTCATCGCCTCTCAGAGCCCAGGCCTTGAACTCATCTATTTTATGCAGGAGCCCCAGCTAGTGGGGTTGGGGAGGTAGCAAGAAGGTACAGACGCTGCTCTGCAGGCCAAGAAGAACTCAGAGTGGAGCCGCAGGTGATGGATCTACAGGTGGTGTCAGCAGAGGAAGCCCTCCTGCCCCCAGCCTGAGCCCCACACACGGCAGCACTGTCTGCAGACAGCTGCTGCTGGGAAGGACCGTGTCTTGTCTGGCTGAGTCAGGGTTCACTAAGGGCCACAGAGGCCCCTTTCAGGGCCAGGGATGGAGGAAGTCCACTCTTCCCCTCTCTGCAGAGTAAAGGCAAGGCTTCATAGGGAAGTGGAAGCCCTGACAGCAACCACTTGCCTCCCTGGATGCAGATTCCAGGCCCTGCTTCCTGGAGCCACCTCTCAAAGGATCTGGCACTGAGCTGGATCCTGCTGGGATCTCTGAAGACAATTCCTTATTCATTCAACCTTCATTTCCAGATTCCCACCATGGGTCAGGGATACAGAAACTGATGGGGCAGTTCCTGTCCAGGAGGTCTCCCGGAAACTCTATGCCACAAGCCAGCAAACCACAGCAAAGGTACTTGGTGTACTTGGTGTAGACAGCCGAGAAAAGGGAAGGATCAGTAGGGGCTTGAGAACTGTTCACACACAATCCCCCTTGCAAATCCAAGTCACATGGGAAAACCCAGATAATCCCAAGAAGAGCCAAAGAGCACCTCATAGCTAGAAATGTCTACCATCTTGGGGCCCACATGTATGCGGGGGGTGGGGGGCAGAAGGCCTGTGCATTAGGAACACCCAGGAATGTTACTAGGGGTTTTCAACAGCCAGACACAGACCCTACCACAGCTCTCACTCACTGAGCTTCTGTTCCGAGGAGTGGCTCCAAACTGAGTGCTGTGTCCTCACACCAGTCCCTGAAGCCATTACTATCATTATCTCCAATTTACAGATTCAAAAACCAAGACTCAGAGTCACAGAGCCAAGACCTGAGCCCCAGTGTAAAACAATACCACCATGTTATCAAACCAACACCCTGAGTCATGCTGGGAAGTGAGGAAACCACGTGCTTCCAGAGGCACAGAGGCTTCCAGAGGTAAGAGGGGAAGGAACCAAGACCAATACTCTGACTAAGGGAATTGCTCAGCTCACTCTGTGTTAAGGCTGCAGGGTGTAAACAAGAGTGAATACACACTTGCCACATTCCAGGTTCCAGAGCCTCCTGAAAGCCAAGGAAGGAATGGGTTAATAGCAGAGAATGAAAAGACAAGCCCAGAGATGGCAGGGAACCTGTCTAAGGTCACACTGCAGCAGAGCTGGGACTCACTTTGTGTGGAGGAAACCCACTAGGGTGCAAGGGGAATCCCAAAGGTGAGTCAGGAGTAAGACAACTGAAGATACCCCAGCTGGGCCCCAAGAGGGGCTGGCTCCTCTCAGCTGGGCAGCATCAAAGACCAAAGGAGGAGGGACACACATCCTGCACAACTCAGCCCTGTTTACCTCTGGGCTTCCCCTCCTGCTGCGATGAACCAGGCCTCCCTTCCCAGCCCTGTCCTGTCCCACAAAAGGACCAAGCGAGCAGCCCTGGCTTTTCCCTCCCTTCCTGCCAGCCTCTGCCCAGTGGTGGCCTTTTGATGCTCCTGATTAAATCATAACCCCCTCCTCTAAGCTTCCTGCAAGAAGAAGGAAGCAGGCATAAAGGTTTGGTGCAGAGGCCAAGGCCAAGTTCAAATCAGGGGTGCCCACTGGACCCAGATGCTCCAGTGCAAAGCAACACTCAGGACTTGTGTCTGCTGGAGCATATGCCAGGAGGGGATGTCTCATTCTCAGGGGACAGGGTTTAGTTCCCAGGCTGTAGGGGGATGGCCAGCTGGTGGAAGCTTCTTCCTCCAAAGAAAGGGGCTGCCTTCCATATGACAGAAGCCCAAGGGGACCAAAATCCACCCCTTGTGGGAAGGAAACTTGTGCCAGACAGGCATGACTGACCACTCACCCCTGCTCTCTTGGGCTGAGTGGGGAAGCCCACTGGTACTTCTTTCTAGCCACCCGAAACCCACAGCCAGCTGGCTCAGACTCGCTGATTCAGCCAAGATCTCTCCCCTTCGTGGGTAACTACAGGGGCTTCTTAGGGGCTCCTACCCTATCACTTGTTAACACTTATTCTCCCTGTGACACCCACTCACATAACCAAGCTACCTTCCTGAGGCCTGATATGCCCCAGAGACAGGGCATAGAACATCATACTGGCTGCCTCTCTCTTAGGGTGTCTTTTCTTCCCCTTGACTGTTACCTCTTCCTTCATTCCCAAGTCCCCTAGACCCACTAGGTCCCCCCGCCAGCATATCTGGCACACATTGCCCATAATGTCACTCTGAAATCCCCTGCTCTAAAACCTTAGCTGGCTCCCACTTTCTATAACACAAGCCCAAACTTCCCATCATAGTGTAAAGTCCTCCTTGAGCCGACCCCACTCTTTTCCTGCTCAGCATGGCCCACAGGACCCAGCTTCAGCCAGACTCATCAACCTAGCGGTTTTGGGTTGAGTTCCCTCAACAGGCTGTCCTTGCTTTTGATCCTTTTCTATGTGCATCCTTGCCTGAGCCCCTTCTCAGATGCTGAGCAACCAGGGTGAGGGCCTGTGTCATGATGCTTGTCATTCATTTCTCAATGGGTGGAGGTGGAGAGAGCTCCTATTAACTACTCACCAGGCATATCAAATTCCCCCCATGGGCACTGCCTACCCAGCCTGCTTTCTCCCCACCAAACCAAACCCTCGCCCAATACTGTTGACATGAGTAGACTAGAGAGTGTGTGGCACCAGGTGGATCCAAGCCTGACCTGTTTCTCCAATATTGCACCAATTCTGCAAGCCTCCCCTTGCACACAGTCTCCCCTGCATGGCCCAGCCTCCAGCCATGTTTTTCTGGTACTTTCCAGCTGGCCCACGGCTTATATACCGGATGCAGGGATCTGCCCTACAGCACCTCTGTTCAGGGGCCCACACACCACCCCTTTCCTACCACTCCAGTAGCGGGACACAGAGTCTCCAGCCCCCAGGGCAGCACAGTGTCTTGAGATCTCATCTGGCCCAGCCTGAATGAGGGCGCTCACTGCCATGCCAGCCCCTTGGGGTGGTGGGTCTAACCAGTGCACGCCTGTATCCTTCTCACTGTGGTGCTCACAAAGCAGTCTGGTTTATTCCATACCATCCACCCCAAGCAGTATTTATAAACTCAGTCACTCTTTAGTCCAGCTGATAGACTTGTAGATGTCCAAATCAACCTAATGAGGATGGCTGGTGACAGTTTCTGGCTCTCAGAAGGTCAGGAGGAACTGCCTACCCAGTTCTCCAAGCAAACACCCCCTCTTCCCCACAAAAACCACCTGGTTCCTTCTCCAGAAGGAAGGCAGCCCTTCACCTCATCCACATCACAGCAGCTGGCCTATAAAGTGAGGCCTCTGGAGGTGCTGGAGTGTTGCTAGGTATTGTATATACACCATTCAATTTAGTTGGCTACTATTGTTAGGGTCTGTCATTAGTCCCATTTTATAGATGAGAAAGGTGAATTTTAAAGAAGTGGACCAAGTCAGCTTGATCCCAAAGCCCAAACCCTTGATACAGAGCTAGGACTCACCCAGGGTGTATGTACCCACGTCTACCATAACCCCTCTGCCAGGAGCCCCAGGGCTGGGTTTGAAGCTGGGCCTTGGTTTGATGGGTGTTTACCCTTTTCCTCCCCATTCACCCCATAAGAAAACTGCTCCTTCCGAGGCTCCTCTGGGCCTTTTCCACCAGCTCACCTGGAAACGCCTGGCTGAGTTTCCAAGGCAAATGTCAGGGGGCCGGGCCAGCTCAGTGGCACTCATACAACTTGGAAAGGAGAAGGGAAAGAATGGAACCCGGCCTTCTTTGGGCTTCCTTCCCGGGGGCTCACGGGCTGAGCCCAGCATGACTTTAAAACAAGTCTCTTCGCTCCGTTGCATTTTGCAAGAAGCCGGGGTTCAAGCAACGCCATCTGAATGCAGGTGGCACCTGCCAGCCCTCACCTTCCGGGGTGGTGGTGAAAAAGGGCACGGAGTTCACCTGGCTCAACTTCCTCCTTCTGGAACCCAAGAGGTCCAGGGCAGGGAGGGAAGCAAGAACTGGCCCGGGGTCCCCCGGCTCGGCACCGCCGCACAAGTCAGGAGTTCGAGACTCCCTCGGAGGCTAAAACTCTTCCTCTTGCACCAGCTGTCCCGCCCTGGTACCTACCTGCTGCCTCGGCCCGCTGGCAAGCTAACTCTGCTGGACGTCGCCCCGGCCTCCCCCGAGCTCCTCTCACCTGCTGGCTCCAGTCCGGCCGGCCTCTCGCGTCTGCGCCCGGCGGCGGCGGCGGCGGCGGCGGCGTCTGGCTGCGCAGCGCCGGGCTCGGTCACTCCGCTGACCCCCTCCCGAAGGCCGGCCCGGAACGCAACGGCCTGGTCGGGGCCCGCCCCCTGAGACCACGCCCCGACACGCCCTCTAGGCTGCCAGCCAGCCCCGCCCACTGGTGCTCCTGCTCCAATTGGCTAGCCCCGTCCCTCTTCAGACCACGCCCTCCTCCGACACGCCCCTTCGGTTGCTGGCCGCCAGCCCCGCCCTCAGTCCCCGCTGCCTGGCTCCCCGCAGGACCAGGCCACGCCCACTACAACCTGCAGGGGAGGCCACGCCCCTTCTCTATCTAGGCTCCCAATCCCGTCTCGCCTCCCAGACGCACCGGGTGGGTGCTGCCCCAGGACTCCAGTGCAGAGGCGGGCGCTAGGTCCTGTCCAGTCTCGGTCCTCTCAGGATCTCGGTCACTTTCTCCTCCCGCCCACCCCGCCTCTCCTAGGGGAGGCCACACCCCAGACCCACCCCTCGTGGCGGGTTCTCAGCACCTCCCTAATCCTGTTCTCCTAGCAACCTTGGCTCAGGGCTGCAGGCCTGGGGCCCCCACGCTGGCATTTCTGGGCGGGTGTACCCGGGTGCAACCCGGGAGCTGCGTGTCCCTCCACTCTATCAGGAGCCGGCCCAAGCTTTCTGAAAATACTAACAGCTACCCTGGGGTTGAACTTTTCCCCAGGGGGCTAGGATCTAAGCCAAGCTGTGTACTTACCGACGCTTGAGTTCCCACTACTCTTGGGGCGCTCATGTTGTACCTACCCATTTCACTGACTCGCAACCTGAGGCTGAGAAGGGAAGGTGTGGGCTGGAGTCTCCCAGAGGAGGTGGGGGCGGTGGTGAGACTGATCCAGCCCCAAGCCCTGAATCACAGGCTTGATGCTGCGCCAGGCTTGCCTGGACTGGTTCCTTGGAGAAGTGACCCTGGCCAGCCAGCCTTGGTGGAGCGAGCTGATGAGGGCATGGAGGAGAGGCTGTGGCCAGAACCCTCCACTGCCAGCTTCTCACTTGAGAAGAATGGTCCAGAAACAAAATGCGCTGTTAAAGACTCCAGATGTCTGGCCGGCCCCACTTTACTCTCCCAGACTGTATGTGGACCAGCCTCAGGCAGGTTAACAGGTTACTGACTAGGGTCATTCGCCCCTGCAGCTGACAGAGCTCTAGCAGCTCCATTATCTCACCAGCCTCTCACAACAAAGCCATTGTGGGGAGAGCATGACTAGGCCTGAGAAGCTGGACCCATGCCCAGCTCAGTGGCTCCCAAAACTTCGTCCTTGGCTGTGTCACCATCATTACCTGGGAACATGTTAGCAGTGTATTTTTTTTTTAACTTGAGGGAGAGAGAGAGGTGGGGGGCACACTAGGGCTTCTTGCCTTTGCAAATGAACTTTGCCAATGAACACGCTTTTTTTGAGAAACATGAGCCACACTGTGCACCTGGCTTTACGTGGTTTTGCAGGCTTTGAAAGCAATTGCCTTTAACCCCTGAGCCATCTCCTCAACCCCAGGAATACATGCTTAAAGGCCACTATCCAGATCTACTGTGTAAGAAAGATTTGCTTTCACAGGGCTTCCAGGAGATTCTGAACACCCTTGAGTTGGAGAACCACTGCTGAGCATAGGTGAAGACTTTAAGGTGGTCTGAGACTACCTATGCAGATCTGGCAGCTTTGTAACCCAGGGCAAAGCAAGGTACTTAGTAGGAGCCCTTAAAAATGCACTGATAAACTGGGCATGGTGGTTCACACCAGTAATCCCAGCATTCCACTGGGGAGGCTAAGGCAAGGTAGGAGAATCACCAGGGGTTCAAAGCCAGTCTAGGCTATATAGAGTCCCAGACATGCCTGGGCTATATAGAGAGACCCTAAAAACTCAAAATGGAAAATGGCTGGTGGAAGCAGGAGGATCAGGAGTTTGAGGCCAAGCTGGGCACTGAGATCTGGTCTTAAAGAAAACAGAGACTAATTATAATAATATGAATGCCAGTCCCGAGGGCAGCCCTTGCAGTTGGCATTCCTGAGGTGACAGGCTCACTGCTTGGGCTCTGTGAATGCTCTTTTATAGAGTCTCCACCCCAAGTCCCAGCAGTGGGTGGAGGAACTCTTTCAGCCCAGCAGTGCCCCACTGCAAGAGGCCAAGGTCTTAACAAGCTCACCTTGGGGACCCACTGCGCTAGTCTGGGTTCCAGTTTCCCACCCTTGCACAATAGTCATAAAAGATCCTCCTCTCTCACCCTGCTCCCCATCCCTTCTCCCAAACCTGGGGTGTTTGTGATGGTGACTCACAGTTGGCAAAACAGCTGGATTCCACGCTCCCTCCCCCACACAGACAGCCCCTCACATTAATTCCATCTGCTGTCCTTTCCGGTCTCTGCCACTCCAGATTAGAAATGGAGACAGCTGTGGCAATGGGGGGGGGGGGAGCAGTCTGTAGGAAGCATCTAGAATATCTGCTATCCATCATGAGGATATCCTCATAGGATCTAAGAGCCTGGGGCCCTGGTCTTGGTATGCAGAGACCTGATCTAACGTGGGGAGCCCAAGTTCTGAGTTCAAATCAAGACCCACCTACCTGCACACACAAAATGTCCATCCTACCATGACAAATATCTTTCTGTCAACAAAACCATGTTCAAGCTTAGAATTTATGGGCTCTTTGCAATTCTCTCAGGAGCAAGGGGGTGTCAGAGGGTCACCCTGACCCCAGCCCTCAGTATGCCCACCCCACTTCTCTTTCTGTCCCCATCTCTGTCATGTGTCTTCAACACTGCCCCCTCCCTCTCTTCCAGACTTACCTGGGGCATTTTTCCAGGTTGCAAGCAAACACTTGAAGTGAGAGTCCATCTGTTGTGAATATCTTAGGTCCATTCCAGAGATGAAGAATCATTCAGGCCTGGCAGAAGATCTCAAATAGCCAATCTGGAGGTGGGGAGAGAAGGGATGATAAAACTTATGGCCAAGGGATTACTAGCCCCAGAAGGGGGCCAAAGACAGGCCAGCAGGAGACCTGAAGTCACTGACACAAGCCCTGGCAGGTTCCTGTTGATGCTGGACCTATCAGAGACCCCAGGATTTCTGCACAGCTTAGTGGTAGAGGAAAGGAAGAGGAAAGAAGGAAATTCTGGCTGTTATTGTCTATTTTGCATTACTATAACAAAACACCAAGGCTGAGTGACTAATAAGAAAGATCTGTTTTGGTGCGTGGTTCTGAATGCTCAAGGTTGAGGTCACATCTAGTGGTGTCTCTCTCTTGATTTTTTAAAATGTCTTTTTTCTTTTCATTTATTTTATTTGCAAGCAGAGAGAGAGAGAGAGAGAGAGAGAGAGAGAGAGAAGAAAGACAGACATAGAGAGAGAATGAGCACACCAGGGCCTCCAGCCATACAGACAAACTCCAGACCCATGTGCCACTTTGTGGGAAATTGAACCAGAGTCATTAGGTTTTGCAGGTAAGCACCTTAAACACCTCTCCAGCCCTCTCTCTAAGATTTTTCGAGATCCGGTCTTGTGGAGTCATTATGGTTTTGAGCTTGCTATGTAACAAAAGCTGGTCTTGAACTCCGGATCCTCCTGTCTCCATCTCCTGAGTCTTGGGATTATAGGTGTGTGCCACCACACCCCATTTTATGTTGAGCTGAGGCTTCCTCATGCTAGGTCAACACTCTACCATTGAGCCACATCCTCAGTCCCTTCTTGGGTTTTTGCGTGTGAAAGGCAGGATCTCTTGCTTGAACCCAGAGTGTGCTGATTCCAGCTTGCTCTGGGGAATGCCTCTCTCTCTGCCTTTTGCATGCTGAGAGTAGCAGCAGCTGACGCACCCATGGCATTCACACTGCGGCTGGGAACCTGATCTCGGGTTCTCATGCTTGTGTGGCAAAGCACTGTGACCACAGAGCCATTTCTCAGTCTCTGGTGATGTGTTGTTGCTGGCAAAGACTCAGGCAGTGCAGGGCATCTCATGGCAGGACACAATCACTTCTGTGGGTCTCCCTGTGCTCTCAGTCTCTTCCTATAGACACCAGTTCTCCATCATGGGGCTTTGCCCTGGAGATCTTATGTCACGCTGGAGACCCAAAGGCTCCTCCACCAAACACACAGATCAAATTTCCACCCTCTCAGTGACTCACAGTGGGACTGAATGTCAGTACATGAAAGCGTGGGGGCATGTTCAAGCCATAGTGTACCTGTAGCAGCCCTGTGACAAACCATTGACTCCTGTCCACCTACTCTTCCATTTGGGGTAGTCTCCATGGTGACAGCTTACCCCTGCTTCCCTGCTCTCTGCAAAGCCAGCTGGTTCAAGATGGGACACCCAGCGGGGTGTGATAGCACACATCTGTAATCCCAGAACTCTGGAGGTAGAGGTAGGAAGATCAGGAGTTCAAGGCCAGCCTGAAAAAGGAAAGGAAGAAAGGAAGGGAGGAAGGGAGGGAGGGAGGAGGAAGGAGGAAGGAAAAAAAGGAGGGAAGGGAAGAAGAAAGAAAGAAGGAAAGAAGGAAGGGAGAAAGAAAAGGGGGAAGGAGGGAAGGAAGGAAAGAAAGAAGGAAGAAAGGAAGGGAGGAAGAAAGGAAGGAAGAAGGAAGGAAGGAAGAAAGAAGGAAGGGAGGAGGAAGGAGGGAAAGGAAGGAAGAAGGCGGAAAAGGAAGGGGTGCTCCTATGGCTATCAAGTCATTGGTCAAGAGCCTCCTTCAGCTAACTTGGGCTTCCTCACAGCAAGGTTGCTGCTTCTGGGACAGTCCAAGGACAAGGTAAAGTGTATGGCATCTTGTAGCCCTAAGAGTCAGGTGGCATTCCTTCCTTCATGTTCCCCTGGGGAGGCAGTCACAAATCCTCAATCCCATTCAGAGGGAAGAAAGGCGTTGGCTTCCTTGCTGGGGAGGATGTGGCAGAGTTCTAGAATGGCAAGGTTGTTGCCATCACCAGCCTCAAGTGGGGGCTCAGTGGGCTAGGTGAGCTCTCCTCTGATGGGAGCTGGGAGTCCAAGTGAAGATGATTTAAAGCAGGATTCTTCCAAAATTCTCAGGGCAGAGGTAGCACCTTTCTCCCTTCCCCCTTAATCCTCCCAACACCCCTTGAGTTCTACAGTGCTAGGATGCCCATGGCCCCCATGAGGGAATGGTGGCACAGAGAAATGCTCATAGGAAACATAGAGGATGGTTTACAGCCAACACAATGTAACTTAGAGCCCATCGTTGCGGGTTTCAGTTGATGAAACTGAGCCATCAGGGAAAGGCAGGAATCGGGTCCATACCTAGAGACCCAAATTCCCAGCACCCAACACAGCCTACCCTAGAAGTTCACACAGGATCACCAGAGCCCCCGGGCCTCTAGTCCCACCTGAGTGGCACAGAGAATGATGGGCACAGAGATCTGGCACAACCTCTCTTGCATTGTCTGTCCCTTCCCCGAGTCTCCAGCCAAGAAACGGCCAAGGGCAGCTCCTCCAACTTCCAGCATTTGAAGTGGCTCAGTAGAACCACTGGCCTTTATTTTCTTGCCCAATTAACTCAATTTGACTCTGAACTCTCAAACTATCTCAGCTAGAGTGCAGCTTGAGCAGGGGCCTTGCTTGTGGGGAAGAGCCTGGGCCCTGGTGCATTCCAGAGTCAGTCGCTTGACAAAGACCAGCCAGGCTTGCTCTCATCCACTGCCCTGTGCTATCTCAGAAAGGTCCTCCACTCTGGCCTCAGGGGGCTGTCTATAGTTACCATAGCAAGCACAGTAACTATGGAAACCATCAGTTTAAAAGGAAGAAGTTACTGTGTTTTCTTGTGACTCTTTTCTTTCCTTGCCAGGGGTGAAATCCAGGGCCTGGAGAACTCTACCCACAGAGCTACACCCCTGGCCCACAGGAGGCATCTTTAAATGACTTCTGTAAGCATATGTAACAATGTTGATGATGAGCGGGGTAAACACTTCGCATATTTATGATTTTACAACTTCTGCACTTGGGTAACTGTTTGGAGCTGTTAAGTGCTGTCCTCCTAGCCAGGGTTTCCTGGTACATCTCTAATTTTCCCCTTTTCAGGCATCAGCTCCATCCTATGGTGGGGATTGGGCACCCCAACAATCATGAACCTACACCCCGATGTCTGTGAGTTGATTTGTTTATAATAGATATGCATGCACTCTTTTGCTAGTTATCTTGCATATTATGCAACCCTGGACAAAAATGAACTTTAAAAAGATAAAAACACGATTTAAAATATTCAATGTATATGTAATACGTACAGAAAGCATAGTCCTGACATTTTCTTTTGTTTTTTTGATTTATTCTTATCTATTTCTTTACAAGGAGAAAGAAAGGGAAAGAGGAAATGGACATGCCAGGGCCTCTTTCAGCTGCAAACAAACTCCAGACACATACACCACTTTGCGTTTCTGGCTTTATGTGAGCACCGGGGAACTGAGCCCCGGCAGTCGGGCTTTGCAAGCAAGTGCCTTAACCACTGAGCCATCTCTCCAGCCATCTTCTGAAGTAGGCCACCTCAGCCCATGGCCTTCTCATTCACACAGAAGGCTGCGGGAAGAGGCAATGATGATAGACCAAAGAAATGATCCCAACCAAATTTAGCATGGTGAACCTGGAAATGTATTGGGGTTACTTATAGGAGCATGGGTGAGGGGTTGACTTACAGGGCACCTGGTAACAGAGAGAGAGAGAGAGAGAGAGAGAGAGAGAGAGAGAGAGAGGGAGAGGGAGAGGGAGAGAGAGAGAGAGAGAGAGAGAGAGAGAGAGAGAGAGAGAGAGAACCAGGGCTACCTTGTGGGTCTGGCTTATGTGTGTACTGGGGAATTGAACCCTGGGCCTTAGGCACTAGAGGCAAGTGCCTTAACCACTGAGCCATCTCTCTAGCCCAGGCACCTGTTAACAAAGGCAGCTGCCCACCCCCAGCATGGGTGATGACTCACAAAGCTGGATCCCAGAGCTCCTTGTACAACTTGCTGGGCAGCTCCCCTGACATTTCCTCTTCCTCAGTAATTGTTTACTACTTATATAATAACCTTGGGGAGGGGCCTTATGGATCTTGTAACTTTCAGCAGCCTTGTAAGTTTCCTTAGCTTTCTGAATATTAGCAATCTCCCTCTTCCCTCCAGGACTGAATGTTTGAATTTTTAGGAAATTGCTTCACTAATACACCCCTGTGTACAGGTCTTCATGAACCCCAGAGACGACTTGAGGAGGCTCTGGGGAAGGAAGAACAAAAAAGGGGGCCCTCCCACTTGTCAGAACCAGTGGGCAAGCCTTCCTCACATCCACCACAAGGTCAAAAGCCCAGAGTGAAGGATATAGACCCTCTCCGCCTGGTGTAGTTGGCAAAGGCAAGGCTCAGAGAATTGAAGTGAAAAAGTTCTGAGTCTTGCAGGCCTTTAAACACTGGAAATTTCACATTGACATTTAGTTGTATAGCTTCTGTTGAAAAACAGCGACATCTTCCTGTGGATTGGGACAGGGTGACAGCTGGCTGGACCTGGGTTGGAGCTGCTCCCTTCAGCTACCCACTGCCTATTCTCAGGAGACCTGCTTCCCTCCTTTCTGTGACCTGTCTGGTTCCTGTGCGCATGCGGAGATGGGTAGATACCTGTTGGCATTGGAAGTAGCCAGTGTCCTGCGGCCCTTCTGTGTGGCATGGTGGAGGCTGCAGTCTCTGCTCTGCTTTCTAGCCATGTGACCTTGAGCATGGTCCCCACCTCTCTGGGTTTGTTTCCTCGCCAGTGAGCTGTTGTATTTTATGCACAAAATGAAAGAGAAAGGGAGGGGGAGGAAGAGGAGGGAGAGAACCTAACCTGCCTTATTCAGTCTGAAGTGAGGTCATCTATTGCCCTCTGGTGTCCATAGTGTTCAGTGCAGCCAATGGAAAGGGCGTGAAAAATTTGGGTAGGAGTCCCTCCTGGCACAGTTTCAGGTTAACCCTCCCTAGCCAGAGGACCAAGATGGAGGAGACATGGAGTCTGGTCTCTACCCCAGGACAGCAGGTTCCAGTAGCAGACACTCCCTCCAGCACAGACGCAGCCCAGGACCCTAGTCCAGAGCTAGCTGGTGTACTGGGGATCTGAAGGACCACTGACTCTTTATTGAGTAGTGACGCAAGTGGATTGTAGTCTACGCTCCTGAGTTGTTGAGGTAAGGGGTTGGGGTGGGCTGGAGAGCCAGGTCCAAGCTCAGAGTCCAGGAGGGAAGTCACTATTGCTCTCCGGCCTCCAGCTGCACAGCAACCTTGCACAACTGAGAAACAACTCTACCCACTGGTTGCCTGCCTGTTGGTGAGCTTTGCCCTCAGGTCACACGAGGCGCCTTGCACAGCCAGTTTCTCCATCCCTGCCTGGAGCAGAAGGGCTGCTGGGAGACTGATTTCCCCCTTGTGTTCAGTGAGCACTAAGGAGCCCATCCCGGTGCTTAGAGCCAGTCATGTGGCTGAGCTCTCCAGCAGGAGACCCCGTGTGACCTTGGACAAGGCCATCTGATGCTGCAGGAATGGAAAGGGAATGACCAGAGAACTAAGGAGATCCACCACTGGACCCTAGAGCTCTGATAGCTGGGTCTGGGTGGCTGAGTTCCCATGGGCCCCGATGGGGATGGGGGTGATGTGGATGTGGGTGGTGGTGAGGGGTGATGGGGCTAAAATGGTGGTGAATATGAGCAGGATAATGTACTGACGTGATTTTGATATTGACCTTTGTGATGGTTTCTCCAAGTGTCCCCCACAAACGAATGTGTTCTGAGCGCTTTATTCCCAGTTGAGGGCAGTTTTGGAATTGGAACCATGTGGAAGCTATGTTGTTGGGGGTGGGCTTATGGGGGTTCTAGCCAGCTTCCCCTGGTCAGTGTTTGGCACACTCTCCTGTTGCTGCTGTCTATCTGATGTTGGCCAGGAGGTAATGTCCACCCTCTGCTCATGCCATGGTTTTTCCTGCCATGGTGGAGCGTTCCCTAGAATCTGTAAGCCAAAATAAACCCTTTCTTCCCATCAGCTTGTTTTTGGTGGGGTTCTTTGTTGACTACAACAACCTTGGTAGTGTTCTTGGTTACATCAATGTGAGCTCTTTGTAGCTCGTCTGGTTCATGGCTTACCTTTGATGAATGAGGTCACGCCCACATGTTTCTTTCCACCTCTGATCTGGTGGAAGTTTCTAGATGCCTGCATCCACGTGCTCATGTTTTGTTCTCCTCAGTCCACTACCCCGGCCAACTGCCTCCACTGGCCTCATCTCTCCACCCTCTGTTCCTTTCCTATACCACCCTCCTCCCGGCAGCTCAGTGAATTCAGCCAAGGAGCCTCCTCCATAGGAACCCTCCATGTCTTCCAATCTCCAATCCTGCCTTATTCCAGCCACTGCTATTTCCCTGCTGGATACAAGTCTCCTCCTAAACTCCCTCTGCAACTCCCTCTTGTTCCCTAAGCTCCTTCTCCACTCAGCAACCAGGCAGGCATCTTTAAAATGCAGACCAGGAGGCTTCCAGATGTTAATAGCACTTGCTGCATAAGGACCCAGGTTCAATCCCCAGCACCCATGTAAAACGCCCGGCATACCCATGCATGCCTGTAACTCCAGCACCAGCACATGTGTGGGGGGCTGGGGAGAGGATTACTGAGCTTCACTGGCCAGCCAGTCTAACCAATAAACAGCCAGTGCCAGGTTCATGTCTGCAATGAAGGATGGGCACATATCTGCAACACACATGTGCACACCACACACACACACACGCACACACATGCACACACATACATGTAAATTGGGCCAGCACGGTGGTGCATACCTGCCATCCCAACACTCAAGAGGCTGAGGCAGGAGGATTCCAAGTTCAAGGCCAACTTGGCCTACATAGCAAGAAAAAATAAGCAAGTTGGTCCTGTTGTGTGTTGACCCTAAGCTGCCCATAGTGTCCTACGGCCTGGTACTGACAATCATCCTCTCTCAGCTGGGGATGAGAGGTATGTGCACCATACCTTGTTGAATTGTTGTCCTCTGCCTTACGACCCTTCGGTGTCTTTCCATCAAGATCTGCAGCCTTTTTATGTCTCCTTAGACCCCAGCAGCATAGCTCCTGACCCCCACCCTAACCTTTCAGCCAGAGAGGCACTTGTACCAGCTATACATAGAAGGCACGTATTTGAAGTGAGGGCGAGGCTGTAAAGCCACTTTGCCTGTGTGCAAATCCCGACTCTGTCTTCTCAAGCTGTGTGAGCCTCACCAGGTCACTCACCTTCTCTGGTCAATTAGTCTCATCTGAAAACTGAGCTAATGAGAACTTGTGTCCAAAGGGTTGTTGAGAAAATGGCATATACTCATTGAGGTAAGTAGGTTCTTTTTCCTTTCGTATCAGCATGTATAAGCATAGATAATAAAATACACGTTGTTATGACATTTCGTGGACATGTGTATTAGTTACTTTTTTCTCATTGCTGTGACAAAATAGCTTACAAGAGGAACTTGCAACAAGAGAGTTTCTTCTGGCTCCTAGTTTGAGGGCACAGCTCATGATAGCAGGGAGGTGGTGGAGGGAGTGGCAGCAGGAAGGTGAGGCGGCTGGTTACGCTGTGCCCATAGACAGGAAGCAGAGAGTGATGCCTGTTGGTGCTCAGCTCACTTGCTTCTCTTTATTCAGTCTAGGACCCCAGCACATGGGCTGGTGCTGCTCACATTCAGGGTAGATCTCCCCTGTTCAGCTCAACCTTTTTGGAAACAGCCTCATAGACCCACCCAGCGGTGCATCTCCTAGGTGACTCCAAAGCCAAAGAAGCTAGAAATTAGCTACCACAACGTACATACAGTCATTGATCACACTTGCCTCCAGACACCATTTTGTTCACGCCTCCTTCTCTCACTGGTCCCCTTTCTCTTTCCAAACCGTCTCTCTTTTATTTTTGTTGTTTTTTAAATCTAGATTCCACATATAAGAGGAAAATCCCATATTTGTTTCTATGAGTATGGCTCATTTATTTTGCTTAACACGTGATGTCCAGATCCACTAAGGTCTCCATTCTTCTTCACAGCCAAATACAATTCCATTGTGTTCATACAGCATTCTCTTCAGCCTCTCCTCCGCCTTTGGTTTTCACACTCTACTTTGTAATTGTGATCATGGACCTTCTTCCTAGTGTCTGTTCCTAACACCTGCAACTCTGCCTGGCTCATCACAGACGGAGGGAGAGAGGAAAGAAGGGAGGGAGGGAGGGAAAGAGCTAGCTTGCCTGGCATCCCACTGCTGCATGTCTTGCTCACCAGCTTCCACCAGGTGGTGTCCTTGTCTCTGTACAGGGCCCTGTGCCCCTGGTCCAGGTTGCCAAGGGCTGGAGGATGCCTGCTCTGCCAGGCTGTGGAAGGCTCAGTGTAGCAGCTTGCAGTCCCCCGGATGTGGGTTCTAGCCCACGCTGGTGGCACCAGGAGAATCCACTCACTTCTCTGAGCCTCAGTTCCTTACTTGGAAACTGGAGCTAACAAGACATAGGTAAACTTGTGTGCTAGGGTTTATAGTCAGTCAGCATAGTCTATTCTGAGTTGATACCATTATTTGGGGAAGGTCCAGGGCATTTTGAGACCTCCCTAACTCTAACCCTCTCTGAGAGAAATAAGATGGGAGATTCTCAGGAGGAAGGGGCCAGGGCTAAAGAGTCAGCAACCCAGTGCAGGTTTCCCCTGAGGCTGCAAGGGGACAGTGGCCCACAACTTGAGCAGATCTTGAATAATGATCTCTCTGTGTTTGTTTGTTTGTTCCATTGTTTGTTTTTTGAAACAGGGTCTCACATAGCCCAGGCTGGCCTCAAACTCTAAGTAGCTGAGGATAATCTTGAACTTTGGGTCCTTCTGCCTCCACTTCTAGAACACTGAAATTATAGGCATATGCCACTATGCCATTTATGCAGTGCTGGGGATCGAACTCAGGGCATCATGTGTGCTATACAAGCACTCTACCAACTGAGTTACAACCCCAGCCCCAAGGATATTTCTTTTAAGAGGCAGGTGCTAGAGTGAGGGGGACAAAAGGAGGTGGAAGTCAACACTTTTCTTTCATTTCTTGGCTCCTCGCTCTCCTCAGCTGTGTGATCTAGGTAAGCCCCTGCCCTCTCTGGCCTTTTTTTCAATGGGCCTAGGCCAGGCATCTCCAGGTAGATCTTTAGCAGTAAAAGCTGCTCCAAATCCAGCCGGGATGGAGCCAAAGCCAAAGCCTGGGGGCAGGATGAGGACCCTCAGATCCTGTAACTATCCTTCTCTGCAGTGACCCTGAGCAGGTCAGCAGGCTCATATCCGTAACTGATCCTCTCCAGGTCCTGTCCAAGTTTAAGTCTTGCTGACTCCGGAGTCCTCCCATGGCCCACACCCTCCCACCAATGTCCCATCTCTCTGACCTTTCCCTACACCCACAGGCCCAAGGATGTTTGGGACAGAGCCCATAGAGGGGGCCACAAACTTCACCCACTGCCTTCCTTTCTGGGGAAACAAGCCAACAGCCATACAGAGGCTGGGCTCAGGTCCACCACTCCTCCAGTCATCTGCACCCCACCTCCACCCTTAACCACAGCTGCTCCCTAAGCCCTGAGAGTGGGCTGGATGTCCATGGAGGCTAGGCTAATGTCCTGGCCAGCAGAGACACCAGCCTAACACTCAGGGTCACTGCCCTTGGCTCTCCCCTCCTACTAGTAATTAACTCCAGGCCAGACTCCTTGCAATTCCCAGGACATCCAAGCTGGGACCTCACCCAGCCTGCCCCTGACTCCAGAAGAGGGGTGAACCCAGCCTTCTGAGGTCATGCTGGCCAGCCCCTGCAGAGGAGCTGGAAGCTCTCGAGGTCACTTCTGCTTTGGTCAACTCCCAACTGTGAGACCTAGAGAAAACCACTTCCCCTGCAAACTGAGGGAGAATTGTTGATACCTGGTGTGTTATATGCAATGTTAGGTCCCTTTTTTGTTCTTTCCCAATGAAAGAAATGGAAAGTTCTCTCCCGAATCCAAGGCTCCCTAGTGATCCCAGCCCCTCTCCATGTCTCCCTGCATCACCCAACTCCTCTCCACCAGAACTGGCTCCTTTACCACCTTCATCTCTGTGTCACCCTCCATCCCACCTCCACTCAGGTCAAGGGTCCTCTCCCTCCTCAGACAACCCTTTCCCCTGCTCCAGGAGGTCTCCCTGTCATGGTCACTGGGACCTCTCTGGTTTTCCAGTCTTCATCAGATTCAATGTCTCCACTTGGTTGGCAGCTGCTGGTGTAGACCCGGGTTCATGCCTGTCTGTGCCCATGGCCAGGCACAAAGATGACACCCACCTCCCATGCCATCCCTGGGCCTTCTGACAGTGACAGCATCTCTCCCCTACTTTACACTGTTTGTCCTGGGCCAAATGTCCTTCCCTGTCACTTGGCAAAGTGTCACGCCAACTCTGACAGAGTCTGTGGGAGAAATTGCATAGACTGAGGCAGTTGCTTCAAGGAAGTCTGCCCAATCTCAATGGCTGTCATCTCTCAAACAATTGCTGTTGAACGGGCAGCAGTTTCAGTCCAAAGATTTCCTTTCTTTTTCTGCCATCTCCATCTGCTCACACCAATACATTTCTTTTTAAAAAAAATATTTTACTTATTCATTTTCAAGCAGAGAGAGATACAGAGAGAGAGAGAGAGAAAGAATGTACACCAGGGCCACCACCTTGTCGGTCTGGCTTATGTGGGTCCTGGGGAATTGAACCCGGGGCCTTAGGCACTGGAGGCAAGTGTCTTAACCGCTGAGCCATCTCTCTAGCCCTCACACCAATCCATTTCTATGCAAAGCAACCCTGCACAAGTCCTCAGGACACAGGCAGGCAGAAAGCAGCAAGCCTCTCATACAAACTGCCTCTGGCACAGTCCTTATAAAGTTCTTCCTCACCCTCGGAAGCCAAACCTCAGTCTATCGTCCTTAATGCATTCAGGTCTTTTAACTCTGACCAGAATGGTCCATCAAGCTGTACTTACAGCACTGCAAGGTGTCTCTTAGGCTAAGGTTTCAAATCCTTCCAAATTCTTCCTGCCACAGAATCAGGGTTCAAACAGCTATAACACATCCCACTCTCTGGTACCAAAACTGTTGTAGTCAACTTTCTCATTGCTGCCACAAAGAACCCAACCAAAGGCAGTTGATAGGAGGAATGGGTTTATTTTGGCTTGTGGACTCAAGGGAAAGCTCCATGATGACAAGAGAAATGATGGCATGGCAGAGGGTGGACATCACCTCCTGGCCAATATTAGGTAGACAACAGCAACAGGAGAGTGTGCCAAACACTGGCAAGGGGATGCTGGCTATAACTCCCATAAGCCTGCCCCCAACAACACACCTCCAATAAAGTTCTAATACCCAAACTGTCATCAGCTGGGGATGGAGCATTCAGAACACATATGTTTGTGGGGGACACCTGGATCAAACCTTCAGTCTCCCCCCACACTCCTGCCATTATGCACTGCCTCTCCACAGTCCTAAAAGCAGCAGGCAAGGCCAAGCTAAGAAACTGTACATAGAAACCTCAAAAACTGTGAGCACAAATGAACCCTTTCTCTTCAGAAGGTGATTGTCTCTGGTGTTATGTTGTAGCCATGGAAATCTGGCCAACATGACCTTTGCTCCTTCTTTACGCAAATTCTCCTGGGTGCTTTCTTGGATCTTGTTAATGTGATGATGCTTGGTGGAGGGCAGAGCTGGGAGAAGAGGTCAAGTGTGTGGGTCTGTGGGTCTACCATCCCATGCCCTGTCCACAGCTCCTCTGCTTCCAGGCTTGGGAAGAGCTAAAGTTTCTCTCTCATGGCCTGGCCTTTGAGATTGATCCTGGTGTTATAGCCAAGTTGGTGCTAATATGACTGTGGACTGAACCCAAGCCTGTTACACCCTGGGCAGAATGGGAGGATGGCTCTGCTCAGCCCTCTCACCCAGTGTCTGGGAAGTCAAACTGTGTCAGTTCCATTTTCCTTTTATTCTTCTAGTTATTCAGTTTAGTCTGCAGAGTCTCTTGGCTGCCAGATGAAGCCCCTGCCTGGGGACATCTTGGACAGAGCTTTCATCTTTGCCCACCTAGATAATTGAGGGACAGGGCCTGGCCTCAGGGACTTTTTCCCAGGGCCTATCATGGGAGGATTTATGGCCTGACCCACAATATGATAAACTGCTAAGGATGTAGATTTTTGACACAAATCTGGGGGTGGCAGGAAAGTAGCAAGGCAGTGGAGGTGGGGCTGCTGGGGGCCTTGGTGGCTGGGCACATGTTAAGGTGGGGATCTTGTTCCAGATGGGGTTCAGATGTATAGTGTAAAGTGTTGGGAGAGAGTCTGGTTTGGAAGTCCTCCCCACCTCTTTGTCTGACCAAGAAGCTACCCTAAGGAATAGCCACCATAACCCTCCCCATGATGGCTCTTTGAGCCTCTAGGATGATTGTTGAAGTGGACAGTGGAGGGGAGCACTTTTACTGCTCAGATGGGGAAATCAAGGCACAAGGATGTCATATAAGCTATCCCAGGCCAATAGCAATGTGGCGACCAGGTCTAGATCTACAGGCTGGACAGCTGGCTCCTGTGCAGGTCTGAAGAGGGGAGACACTGGCCATGGCATAAGCTGCCCAATGCACAATTAACAGCCACACTGAGGCACCTTGCCCAAGGTCATTGCTCATGTGGGTTAGTGCCATGCCTTGACCCCAGGGCTGACCAGCACTGTTCAGCAGAGCTGGGAGGCCACCCTTGGAAGGACATGGCCTTTGAGCACATGGCTGGGGACAGGGTTCATAGATCAGCAGGTCACTTTGCTGAAAGCAAAGCAGGGTAGCCTGAGAGGAGAAGGAGGTGGATGCTGCCATGTGCTCTGGGAAAAACTGACAGTGATCCTAAGATCCCAAAGAGACATGAAGGGAAGGGAGTCACCCCTCCTCTTTCTCCAGACCCAGGGAGGGAGGGGTAGTAATTTAGGGATGCTGCCAGCAGGTGGGTTAACTCATAACCACTGGGCCCATAACACAGCCAGCTGGTCCAGCACTGATCTGCCCTGTCCTTGGCTTGCACGCAGCCTTGGGCAGTGTCTTCTTCTGTCCCCACCGGGCTTCACCATCATCGCTTTCTAGCCATGAGATTTGGGAGATCCACAGATGAACCCCTCAGGAGCCAATCTCTTTTTTTCCCTTGGAAGCCACACCCTACACCTAGAGCACAGTGCAGAGGGGATATTTCTGTGGTTTCCAGTTCTGTGCCTGGACCCCAGGCACCTGACCTAAGGGGGTTGGGAGGACTCCGGAAGCAGGACCGGAGAGTCCAGAAGCACCATTGGACTGTTGGGAAGATTCACCAGGTGGAAATGGAAAATAGAGTGGCAAGCCCTGAGCCTCGGAGGCAGAGCTCATGTAGGCACACCTGTATAAACCAGATGTGCCCAGAATTTGGCTTTCTCCTGGGGAAGGGGCACTGCCCAGCCACACCTGTTACCACTGGATGCAGACTCCCATGCAAACAGCAATGGAGAATGGCTGTGGTGAAGGTCTCAACCCTGGACCTTTCCTACTTCCAGCCTTCCAGCCAGAGGATTCCTACTACATGGACTTCTCATAGCACACTTAAGAGTTGTTTCCTCTCATGGCTTTGGGGAAACATTTTCAAGGAACTAGGAAATTAGTTATTCATCGGGAGTTTGGCAGGCCCAGGAATAAGTTGTGTTTAAGGTAAATCCCTTGACTTCTCTGAGGCCCTCAAATAAGGATTGTTGTATACTTGACACATAGGTTATGCAATTCAAAGGTTCAGCACTTTCCTTTTATCTGTGTTAGAACAGCTGCCCAGCCCCACCCACCCCGTTGTCAAGATCCCAAAACCTCCTTCTACCCCTTCCACAGTGATGACAGACTTTAGGAAAATGAAGAAGTCGCCAAGTCAGCTACCAAACACTGTGCCAGGTATTTCCATCACTGCACAGAAAACTAAAACACTGAGAGATGAAGTCAATTGCCCGGAAACCACATAGCAACCAAAGCATCAAGGTGACACAGGGTGGGGATTTGTATGCCTAAGGTTATAGCTTTTCCAGTCCATCTGCGCACTCTCTCTCACTCTCTCCTTTCTCTCTCTCTCTCTCAGTGTATGTGTATACAGACATACATGTATACGGACATATACACATACATATATACACATATATTATTTTAAAAATATTTTTATTTATTTATTTGCAAGCCGAGAGAGAGAGAGATAGAGAAGAAAAATAGAATGGGTGTACCAGGGCCTCCAGTTGCTGCAAACAAACTCCAGATGCATGCACCATTTTGTGCATTTGGCTTTACTTGGGTACTGGAAAATGAAACCCGGGTTGTTAGGCTTTGCAAGCAAATGCCTTGACCACTGGGCATCTCCCCAGCCCCTGTCTCTCCCTTCTGATGAGGCATAGATTTTATCAGACTATGGCGATCCCAGATGCCCAGGCAGGACAGCTGGCAGTCAGTGGCTGGCTGGGGGAGGCACTGGTGCTAGAGGATCAGAGCTCAGGCTGGGTGTGGGGCTGAGGAAGAAGACAGGATCCTTAGAGAAGGGCACCCCATGTTCTTGAGAGCTCACAGAACTGGGCTGGGAGCAGTGGGGGCTCCTGGATGCCAGGGTTGGGCTCAGGCCTTGGGCTTCCATGGCTCAGTTCTTTACCCAGGAAAGGTAAGGGTTTCTTCTTTTGCTCCCTAGTCTGTCAGGAAGGCTCCTGATTCTTACTGGAGTCTAAGGCCAGAGCCTCAAAAAAGGCTAGGCCCCTGTGCCTTTAAGTCAGCCAAAGACAGGTCCTTTCATCCTCAGAAAGGACCTGCCCCAGGCAGTCACTTTACCCAGTTCTGCACAGTCTTTCATTTCACGCTCAGGAAATGTCCTGACTATCAAGACATCATAGATATATTAAGTCACCTCTTGTAGATTTCAGATGGGAAGAGATTTTTCCCATCTGAAAACACTGTCATAAAAGGCATGATACAGTCCTTGCTGCCATTAGTTTTAAGACTGGTCTTTGAAAAGAGGGTGAACATGAGTACAAAAGCCATGAACCAGCCAGGGAAGGGCATCACACGCCAGGCCAGCAGCCTCCACCATGGGCAGCACTTTTTTTCCATCCACTTCTGCAGAAAGTGTGAGGAAGGCAGGCAGCAGCGGCCACTTGCTGAAGGCCTTGGACACACCGATGCCCACCACAGAAAGACCCCTGCCAGACTCTTACAACCCCCCACACCTTTGAAGCCTTTGATCTGCACACAGGGTCAGTCTTGGGCTTTATTCCAGGAGGAGCCTGCATTTTATCGCTGAGGAAAGCTAAGGCCAGGAGAGCAACATCACATAGCTAGAAGGTGACAGTCAGGGTGCAGTCTGGCCCAAACCCCTTTGCAGAAAGGGGGGCGGGGTAAGGAATACAAGAACTCCAGAAGGCCTTCATCCAACACCCAGCCAAAGCTGGGCAGACTGCTCCTGGGCAGACTGGGAATTCGTCCACTTCATCTACCCTTTCATTCAACAAATGCCTGGAGAGAATGCTTTAGAAGATTCTCTCAGTCTAGAGCTACTTGGAGGATGGGGTAATAAAAGCAGTATGCGCCAGAATGTGGGAGGCAGGTCCCAGCTTCAGTGACTTTCAGGGGTCAGCCCCCTTCCCCTGTCACCCCAGGGCCCCTCTCTCTGTTCAGCAGGGTTAACTTCAGCCCCAGGTGTGCCTCAGAGTCATCTCTGCCCTTTAGGAGTGACTTCCAGACAAGGCAGGGACCACAGGTGAGCTCTAGCAGGACCCCCCTCCAGCCTGGCCTCTTTCCCCTACGCCCCCTCTTCCAGGTTCAGCTTAGCTGGGACAAGCCAGGGGCTGGGGAGCCCCCAGGGAGCCTGGATGCTCGGGTGGCCTGGGGAGGAGCGCGGGGCACCGCGGAGGTGTGTTTTGAAATCTGCTTCCTTTTGGCCACGCTTGAACTTCCAAGCTGCTGGGTTTGACTGACAGGCGGGAAGGGAGTGCGGGCGCCCTGCGGAGCCCTGGGGCAGAGATGGAGGGGCTCCGCAGGGGCTCGATTTACCGCTGCACCCCCTGCCTCCCGGCCTCCAGCTCTCCTCTCCCGGCTGGGGGAGGGTCCCGGTGGAGCTGGGGCTCTTGGAGGTGCCAGCACCCCAGCAGGTCTGCCACACTCAGCCCTTCCCTGCCCTTCCAGGGACACTTCCCAGGACACCCTTGTCCACCAGCCTAGACCAATGGGCAGACATGGTTGGAGATTAGCTGGCAGGGCAGTTTCCTGCTAGGTTGCTACAGACCCTTGCTACAGTGAGTCCCCTGGTTACTTCACCTTCCCTGTCAGGCCCCTAACCTCTTCCAACAAGCCAGAAACACAGAGTAATTGAAACAGACAGTTTATTAATAAAAGCATTCCTGAGGATGGATGTGGACTAGCAAACCAGGACAGAACCATTCAAAAGCCTTGCTAGGTCATCTGACATCTTCCACATTCAACTATCAGTGATTTTTTTTTCAAGCGTGCTTTATTACATGCAGCCCATGGGAGGAAAGGTTTCCAGACCTCTGCCAACTGGTTTCTTGCGTGTGTGTGTGTGTGTGTGTGTGTGTGTGTGTGTGTGTGTTCATATATGTGTGGGCACACATGTGTGAGCTTGCAGGTGCTTCAGGTGTTTTTCTCAACCTGGCTCAGTCTTTGAGACAGGGTTTCTGCTGACCCCACAGCTTGCCAATTTGACTAGACTAGACAGTAAGCCCCAGAGATCTTCGTCTCTTCATCTCCTTAACACTGGTGCTTTCCACCACACGGCATTTTACATGGGTGCCAGGGTGCATGGGGTACTTGTCTCCATCTTTTGGGGCACTGAGCCATCTCTCCAGCTCCCAGATGGCTTCTCTCAGGGGATTAATCTTGTTGCTTCTCTGTCCAGTCCTCTCTTCTGACGCACAACTGTGTTCAAGGTTCCGACCCCTGCCTTTGAGGGGTGTGTCATTCCGTGGGGTAGGAGGACAGTCATCAGGCCATGACATGAGTCCAGAGAAGCACAGATGGCAGTGGGTACTGCCTGTGAGGACAGACCCTGGGACCAAGAGGAAGTGGCATACTTCCAGGCAGTGTGACAGCTGCTTGGAGTACTCCATCCTCAACCTCATGCCCTTCTGTGGACTTAAGTTGTACAGGAGAAAGTGAAGGCCAGCAATGAGAAGCCCCCTTCTCAGGCCACACAGCTCCCAGCAGTCTTGGGTCTGGAGCCCAGCTTGTCTGTCTTTCCCACCTGGCTCCATATTCTGCATTCTGTACTGTCGGACATTTTGCAGGGGAAGGAATGCGTTTAGACAGGAACAGTGACACCCCAGGGTCACTGAATCAGAAGAGGCCGGTTACTTCGTCCTGGTTTGGATCCAGGCCGCCTCTGCCCTGTGGAATCCTCCCCTTCCCTGCTCAGCTGCAGACTCAGCGCTTCTCTCCTGCTCCCTAGCTTCCCTCCAACTCAGGACTGAGGCGGCCTCAGAAACCACAGTTCTGGGCCCCTTGCCAGAGCCTGTCCCCTTGGCGACCCCCTACCCCTGGCCAGAAATCCCCTGTCTCAGGGGAAGAAGGTCTTTCAGCTCCCCCGTGTGTGTGTGTGTGTGTGTGTGTGTGTGTGTGTGTGTGTGTGTGTGTGTGTGTGTACATCTGGGGCAGGTCTTTTGGATAACCTGAGATGAGGGACAAACCGAGCCCTAACATTAGGGGTACCTCTCATACTGGGAGCCTGCTCTCTTACATTCATTGTTACAGGAATGAATTCTTTCCTACTACAGCGGGGACAGATGGACAGGAGTTTGGGGTTCTTAAAGTCTGGAGGTCTTTTCAGGGCACAGCAGCCCTTGTGATAGGCATGTTGGGTCCCTGGGGAGGGACCAATGGCTTTATGGCCAGGCGCCTGTGGGGTAGGGACAGAGAGCAGGCCCAGAGAGAGCAGGGAGGCAAGATTCCAGAACATCTGGACTGGGGGAAGGTGCAAAATACCCACGCGGCAGACGAGGCTGGCAGGAAGCTGAGGTCTCAGGGGGCTCATGGAGGAGCTGGGAGCTGCTCTGGGAAGTGACAGAGGATCAGAAGCTGCTGGCCCTCTCCAGAGCACATGTGGACACCTAGGCCCAGGAGGGAATATTTGTTTGTTTGATGGAGGGTCTTTTGACTTTGGGACCACCGTCCTTCATAGGAGCTAGCCAGGAATGGATTCTTTAGCATCCCCTAAGCCTTGGGCTGATTGGTCAAGAAAGAAAGAACAAGCAGCCCCAGGAGCCTGATTCATGAAACTCACAGCTTGGGTCAGGTTGGTCTTCATGAGTACTCACCCCCACCTCACAGATGAGGAAACTGAGGCCGAGGGAGGTTTGTAGTGCTTCAAGCAGCAGATCCAGGACTTAGATCCGAGGGTCTTGCAGAAGGTGGATCTCTCATGGGTAGCCTCAAAACTCCCATGGGAACATGACAGGAACCTTGATAGCTCTCTTGGACATACCTAGCTCTACACTGTTATTCCTGGCCAGAGATGTTCTTCTTATCTCTTTTCCTGTGTTTATCTCCTCCCTGTCCCCTGGGGCTCGGTCTGAACTCAGCTACTGCTTTGAGGGAGTGTCCTACCCTCGCTAGGCTAGGCTTCCCTGTGTGTCCTCTCAGAGGCCCTATATTCCCTTTCTGCAACATTCAGTCACTCATTCATTCATGCAATCACTCATTCATTTCTCACTTGGCCAGTATTTATTGAGGACCGAGTGTGCCAAGTGCTGGCGATAGAGGTAATGGTGACCGTCCCCAATCACAAGATGTGTCAGTTATGTTCATATTGCTGTGACCACTGTGGTGGTTTGATCCAGGTGTCCCCCATAAACTCACGTGTTCTGAATGCTTGATCTCCAGCGAATGGCAACCTGGATATTGGAACCTTGTTGGAGATGTGTTGTTGGGGGTGGGCTTATGGGGGTTCTAGCCAGCTTCCCCTTGCCAGTGTTTGGCACACTCTCCTGCTGCTGTTGTCCACCTGATGTTGGCCAGGAGGTGATGTCCAGCCTCTGCTCATACCACAGGTTTTCCTGCCATCACGGAGTATTCCTCCATTCTATAAGCCAAAATAAATAACTTCCTCCCATTAGCTGCTTTGGGTTGGGGGGGTTCTTCTGGCAACAGGAAAGTAATGAAAACAACCACTAACTGACAGACACAACCTAGGGGAGGAAAGCCTTATTGTGGCTCATGATTTGAGGCCATCATAGCAGGAAGGTGTGGTGGAGTGGCTCTGTCCATAGCAGAAGGGACAAGGGGTCACATAGTGGACCAGGAAGCACTGAGAATGAGGCAGGAATCAGGGGCATTCTAATCTTCAAAAGTCCACCCCTCGTTATCTACTTGTCTCCCAAAGGTTCTCCACTCCCCACCCCAAGGACTAGGAGTCGAAAGCATGAGCCCGTGGGGGAGACATTGAAGATTCAAACTCCCAGACAAGGTGCTTACCTTACTTTCTAGCAGGAAAGATGGAAAACACATTACTGGCAGGTCAGCCTCTTGTCATAGAGTTCCTGCCTCAATCTTCTGAGCCTATGAGGATGTTTCCAGAAAGGTCTGAGGAGTGAAGGCCCACCCTGAATATAGTGGCACCACATTAGACTGAACACAAAAGGCAATGGGCTGAGCAGCACTCATCAATCTCTGCTTCTTGACTGCAGATGTGATGTGATCAGCTGTCTCATGATCCACCACTGTGCCTTCCTCGCCATGGTAGGTGATGTCCCTTTAAACTAGAAGCCAGAATAAACACTCCCCTCCTGAGTGGCTTTTTGTCAGGTATTTTGGTCACAGCTATGAGAAAAGTAATTAATTAATAGATTCTTGAAGATTCTATTCTCTCCAAAGTAGGGGATAAGTGGGAGCTTAATTGGTCCTTTGGGACAGGTGTTGAAAATCCCAGCTTAGTAAACATCTGAATCCCTAATATTCCTAATTTTCCTAATATTCCTAATATTAAGAAACTCACCAAGGCTGGAGAGATGGCTTAGTGATTAAAGTGTCTGTTTGCAAAGCAGAAGGATCCAAGTTCAATTCTCCAGTACCCACATAAAGTCAGATGCACAAGGTGGTGCATGTATCTGGAGTTCCTTTGCAGTGGCTGGAAGCCCTGGCACACCCATTCTCTCTCAATCTCTCTCTCTCTCTCTTTCTGCATCTTTCTCTCTCACTCTCTCTCAAATAAATAAAGGAAATATAAAAAAGGAAATCTACCAGGCAGTGAAGCTTTGGGACACAGAGGGTGAAGAGGGACCCCACCCCTCCCTAGACACCAATTGCTTACATCCATGGGAAGCCTCCACAGGGAGGTTGAGGTGGTGCGTGGGTCAAGGCTGCCCTGAATTGCCCAGAGACAACTGGGGGTGGGGGGATGCAAGGATGATCTGGAGTTCTGCCCCTCTGCTTCCCAGGGGGGAAGGACCAGGCATCCACTGCAATGCTCATCAATCACCCATGCCCACTCTCCTAAGCCATGTTTGGCTAAGAGGGAGGAACTGTGGGGACATCAGAGAGAGTGTGTGGGGTGGTGGGGTGCATCTCAGAGTCCTGGCCCAGTCAGGGCATGACCTTGGTGTTTCTGTCCATAAAGTGGAGTGATCAGCACCTGTCGTCTTCACAGAATGGCCATGGGAATCAGGAAGGAGGAACCCACAGAGCAGTGGACAAATGGGTTCTCTGAGCTTCAGTTTCCTTGTGCATTAATTATTTTCCTTGTTTCTCTGACAAAATACTTGGCAAGAAGTAACTTAAAGAAGGGTTCCAGGTTTGGGGGATTCGAACCACCATGGTGGGGCGGGGGGAGGCATGGTGGCAGGAGCATGGAGCAGCTAGTCACACTGCATCTATGGCAGACTGTGCTCAGCTCACTCTCCTTTGGCCCAGTCCATGCCCCCAGACTATCACAGTTAACCTAATCTAGAAATTCCCTCACAGAGAACTCAGAGTTTTGTTTCCACAGGGATTCTAAATCCCATCAAGTTGGCAATTAAGAATACCTGTGCAATAAAATAGTAAGATGTCAAGCTTCCCATCACAGCCTTTGGTACAGTAAGAGTTCTGTTAAGATCACAGAGCAAAGTCTCAGACATCACGAAGAATAATGGGTTCCCTTCCTCAATGGACCTCTTACGGTCACATAGGGACAAATAAAAACACCGTAGAAGAGGTTAAGACCAAGGAGGGAGCCCCCTATTCCAAGGAAAGCCTTCAGCAGCCCACACAGCATCCAGACTACACTGTGAAAAGGACTTCTTGGACAGGACACCCTGGCTAAGAGCCCTGTGTGAGTAAAGGCTCCTGGAAAAGCAGGTAGACCCCCCCAGAGGGCGTGGCCAGGAGATGCCCAGTTCTCAGGGGTCAGCTCTTCAGGACCTCTCTGTGGGTGAACCCAGTCCTTCATGGGCCAGACTGGTTTCCTCTCCAGTGGGGGCAGCCTGGCTTCAGCCTTTAACAAAGTCATAAATCCCAAGTAGGACACAGAAGGGCGGCAACTGTGCACATGTCCCAGTGGTTGGACAGAGGCAGGCATCCCTGGCTGGTGGTGACTGTGTCTTGACGCTCCATCACTCATCCCCTGCTGTCGGCCGACCCCTCCTGGGCTGCAGCCCATCCATCTTGGCCTGAGACTTTCAAGTCCAGCTGAGGCCCCTCTGCTTAGTGTTCAGATGAGCCCTGCTCACACGGACTGTTCTTATTTATCTTTGGGCTGGTCCCTCTGTGGCCATCACTCGGCAGGACGGCCCAGTTCTCAGCAAAGGCCCCCAGAATGCAATCTCCCTCCGCCTTTCGGCCCCCACCTGGCCGAGCCCAGCCAAGGCCTGCAGCCAAGGAGGATTTGTCTTAGTCGTTCAAACAGCTGCCCAGCCTTTCTCCTGTCCAGGGCTGTGCACCCTGGAGATAGTCCTTAGGAGCATGAGGGGCTGGGTTTGGTAACCATGGAAACAGGCAAGGAGAGGGATCTTGCTCAGCTCACATCCAACCTGCCTGCTCAGATGCTGGTCACAGGTGTCCCCCTCTGGCCCACTCTGTGCCCATGCCTATTGCAAAGCCTGTGGGAATTTTGCGCAGCCTTGTAAGTTTGATGAAATTCATTTGTGTCCAGAGTCCTTTGCTAAGACCAGGACATCCCTCCAGGTAAGGCCTGGGCCACAGGGCTTCCAGACTCAGGTTTGGGAAGGACTGGTGTTGGAGATGAATAACTAAAGTTCGTGTTCCCCCAAAGTCTAGATGTGGAAGCACTAACCCTCAGGGGATCAGAATTAGATGATGTCATGGATCCCCCATAATGGAGTTCATATCCTCATAGTATCCCTTGGGTGTCTGACCTGGGTACTCAGAGGACAGAGAGCCATCCAGGGGCCCTTCCAGACCAGACCCATCCTGTGGTAGTCAAGGGAACCAGGCTGGGTAGAAAGAGTGCAGCTTAGCAGGGAGACAGTGGTTCTCCTGAGGAAGGGGGGTGGAGGAAATGATCTCCCCAAGGGTCATCCCTATTCTCGAGATGAGGAGCCTGGGTGTCAATGGGCTGACCACATGGTCACTTTGTCAGTGGACTGGCCAAGCCTCTGCTCTTCCGAGCCAGGGGTCTTAAGAGGTAGAAGTGAGGGATGACTGAGGAGTCCTATGGACCTGGATCCCTGCTGGGCTTTGCCACCGAAGGAAACCAACTCTGCAGGAGGTTCTGACAAATGGCACCTGGTCTTCAGCATCAGGTTGGAACTGCCTGGGGAAGGGAAGGAGCTGATCTCTAAGGCCTTCAGGCTCCTGGTCTCCTTTGTAAAAGTGGGGCCTGAGGCTTGTTGCTCCCCTAGGTCTGGTGGCCAAGATCACCTGCTCCAGAGGCTGAGTCACAGGCCTGCCTGCCAGTGTAAGGTGGAGCTTTCTAGATCTCCATCCTGTTGTGAAGATCTCCTCCACTGAGGAAGATGTGCTGAGGGTCCTGGACTCTGGTTGGCATCCTTTGTGAAGCCTCTGACACAGTGAGGTAGCACAGGCATCCTGTCACATGGGGGAAGGGCAATCAGATGATGTTTGGACCCTTTGGCTGAGGTTTTGGTGCCCACACCTTCCGCTAGGCAGGAAACAGCTTTCTCTGTGCTCCTTCCCACCCACAACCAAGGTCTGAGTGACTGTCCTCTTTCACCAATGGCACACAGAGGAGGAAAGGGACTCAGCCATGATCACACAGGATGTGTGAAAACACCCAGGGAATATCCAGGTGTCCGATGGACCCTGGACAGGACTGTTCCCTCTTCTATATGTACCAAATATCTACTCTAGTCAGATCTTGTCCCAGAAACTAAAATAGCCTATTTTCTTTCTTTAAAAAATATTTGACTTACTTATTTGTAAGCAGAGAGAGAAGAGAGACAGACACAGGGAATGGGTTCACCAGGGCCTCCCGCCATTGCAAATGAACTTCATCTGGCTTACTTGGGTACTGAGGAATCCAAGCTGGGTCTTTAGGCTTTACAGGCAGGCATCTTAATTGCTGAGCAATCTCTCCAGCCCAGATGGTTTCTTCTCAGTACTCCATTAGCTCCCAGAAAGGTGGGCTGGGTCCTCTAGGAAGTTTGCCCCAGGAGCCCCTGTCACCCTGGGGCCCAGCTTGACTGCTTCCTAATCCTTGTCACACCCAACGTGTAGGGGTCAAATGCACAGGCAGAGAAGCCCAGCTCAGCTCACCCTCAGTTTCTGGGGACTCCCTGTGTTTCTTTCTTCCTCCTCTTCCTCACCTTCCTCTTCCTCCTCCTTCCCTCCCCCATACATCACTGACCATAACTCATGTGCTTATAATAATCATGACCATATGCCTAATGGTCTGCAATAAAACCCCAACTAACCTGGTCCCTGCTCACAGATCTCCCTACCACTCCTGCTTCTGGATAGTCGGCTGGCTATAGGCTGCTTCAGCACTTTCTCGTGGCACCAGTGACCTGAGAGAAAGAACAAGAAAGGAAGAGTGAACTCAGCCATCGCATTGTGTTCATCCATCCATCCACTCATCCACATCTACTCTGCACTGAGCACTGGAGAGGCAAGAGTGAGGGGCCCAGAGAATCCCCACCTCTGTTCTCAGAGCTGGCAGGAAAGGTGGGTGTCTTACAAACAAGCACTTCCACAGTTTATGACAGCCAACCACAGAAGGAGCTGCATGACAGGAAGGCCTACCAAGCGCAGAGCCGTGTGTCTGTTGGATGCATAGTGTGGATTAGCCCTTAGCAGGCCTTTTGTGAGCATTAAGTGAATGAATGTGTTGTAGCTGTAGCTCTTACCTGGAGAATAGAGGCTCGGTCCTGAAATAATGGCCCAGGGCTGTGAAGATAGCTCAGTGGTAAAGCCTGCGGACCTGAATTCTCTCTCTGAACCTACATGAAAATGTCAGGTGTGGTGGTGTGCCCCTGTAATCCCAGCACTGGGGAGGACCTGGAGACAGGCATATATCCTGGGGCTCCCTGGCCAGCCAGTCTAGCCTAATTGGTGAGCTCTAATTGGCTCAGAAGGTGTGGGAGTATATACAGAGCCTTGCGTACAAGTAGGGGTGTGCTCCATGGTTTTCCAGCTGGAAGGGGTGTGATCAGAAGAGCCAGGAAGGCCCTTGTCATAGTTATACAAGACCAGGGGGCTTCACCAGCACCCACTCATTCTGGCAGTTTTAGGAGCCAGAAGGTCATGATCACAGGAACACGCTGGCTAGGTTCCTGGTGAGAGCCTCCAACCCTATTTTGACTGTACCCTACAGGCTCATTGCATCACTATCTTCTTGAAGCCATATCTCCAAATGTAGCCACACAGGGTAGGGTTTCAATAGAAGAATCTAGGGACAATGCCTGCTCTGCAGGAGAGGAACGTGAGGCCCAGAGAAGCGCTGGTCAGGAGAGGCCATGCTCTGGCAGAGGAATTCACTCAGAGCTGGAAGGCAACATTTGAGAGTTCTTTCTTGTGTCTAGACCAAGTTCATCCTGGGGTGAACTTGATGCCATTCCAGACATCCAAAATGGGAGGTGGCCACAAGGCATGATGGAAGATGCTGTGTCCACTGGCATCAGAGGGCTGGCTGGGCATGGCTCATGCTGATGTAAAAACAGGGTGCAGATGTAATATTACTATGCCTACCCCAGGCAGAAACCCAGGGCATAAATCTCCATTTTCCTTTCTGCCCATCTCAGTTTTGCATTCTGTGGTCTCTTCTTGCCTCAGCTCAGGCCCCTGGGTGGTCCCCAATATCTCCTTGGAACCGCCTAGGGTATAAACCCTCTGAGCTACCCACCACACTCAGAATATAGCAAGGATCCTCAGGATCTGCGTCATTTACCTTCTGGCCACTGCCCTGTCTTCACTCTTATCTCACTTTTCACTTATTCATGCTAGAAGCCACCAGCTGCTACCCCAGGGCTTTGCACTCACAGTTGCCTCTCCTGCTCACTCTCTTCCACTAAAAGCTAAGCACCACCGAGAAGAATTGTTGTCTGTTTGTTCTTCATTGTACCTCAAGGCCTGTAAGTGTCTGGCACCTGGCTGGTTCTCAATATGTATTGAGCAAATGTACTGATCTTGCAACTCACATAGTGAAAGGAGGGAGTTGTGTGTACAAGGTACAGTGGGGACTGGAGCCTAGGAATTTGTTAGACCCTGGGTGGAAGCTATTGGAATTTAACCCTTTTTTTTTTCAGATAACTCCCCTTAATGTGCCAGAGCTGAAAAAAAAAAAGATTATTTTTTTCCGACTATAGAATTGGAGGAAAATAGAGGTCATCTCATAGGATTATGAAAGCACCAAAAATTCCATCATTCATCCCCCTAACTACCTTCCCTCCCTGCTTCCTCTCACCCCCACTCAGATCTCTCTGGTATAAAAAAAAAGCCACTAAAAGGAATGAGTATGGAGTGGGAGCGATAAGCTGGGCTGCAAGTTTTATATCTGTTCCCTGCGTGTCCTCCGAGCTCCCGAATGTGCTAGAAGAGGCTTGCTCTCTGATTTATGCTGCTGACAGAAAACCTAATGTCTAGAAGACATAAAAGCATAACAAGGTTCCCAGGGGAGAGACGTGTTCTGGATGCAGCCTTTCAGGGGGGCACATGGTCGTGCTGATAGCCTGGTGTTCATGATGGATGTGGCCCTGGACACCAACCAGGGGGCATGATGGATCTCAAGGGGGCAGCGATGGGAAGAGATGCAAGCCCCCAAAACATCCCATCCTTGTAGCAAAAGGAGCTTAAGGGGAATCCACAGGGGAGACTCCAGGCACGTGGGGGGCTGGTTGGCTGCTTGGTTTCTATTGGTGAGGAAGGAAAATGCTGCCGAGAACTGGAGGCAGATGGGACTCCTGTCCCAAATGCCAGCTTGCCCACTACATATGACCTTGGGCAAATCTTGCAAGAGGACACCCATGTCCACTTGTAAACTAAGGTTTGAAGTGGTCAGGGTGGAAAATGTCAGTGTTTCTAATAGCCTAAAAAGGATCAGATCTTTCCTTTTCTCTTTCTTCTGTTCTTTCCTTCTCCTTTCCTTCCCTTCTTTTCTCCTTTCTCTTTTCCTTTTATCTTCCATTCCTCTTTTCTCCTTTGCTTGCTCCTTTTCTTTCTCCTTTTCTTCCTTTCATTTCCTCTTTTGTTTCCTTTCTTCTTTCCTCCTTTTTTTCTTTCCTCTTCCTTTGCCCTTGTTCTTCCTTTTCCCTGCCTTCCCTTGGCCTTCCTTTCCCTTCTTTTATTAGGAACTGAATCCAGGGCACTCTGCTCACTGAGCTACATACCCAGCTCCACAACAATCTCTTACTTGAATGCAGTAGGTGCCGGGCACTGGGCTAGACCTTGGGGATGCAGGCAGGATGGATGCAGGGCCCAACAAGCATCAACTATGGCCTGAATGTGAGCCTGTGAACAAAGACTGGTGGGAGACCAAGGGGCAGAGGCATCCTGGAGGGACTCTTCAGAGGCAGCCAAGAGGGCATGATCAGAGGCAGCCATGGCTACGGGCACACCTAAGTCTGAAGGGCCTGGCAGGCCAGGAGGGGAAAGAGAGCCGTCTGATTGTTGTCCAGACAAATGGCCGTACATCACTGCCCACTCTTGAGCTGGGCTATACAAGCATGAATGGTTAATAAGATGGAGTCTGGATTGTACGCTCAAGTATAACTCTTTTCTTCCTCCTGCATAGCATAGCCCTATTTTTGGCTGGGTCCAACCCCTTGAAATAAGAAGTATATTGCCCATTGCTCTTGCTAACAAGATGTGAACACAATCACTGACTTTAGCCACTGGAAGCTGCCCCTGGTGGGGGAAATTAACTTTTCTTCTTTCTTTTGTCTGAATAACTGGAATGTGGGCTTGGTGTTTGGAGCTTGAGTAGCAATCTTAGACCAAGAGGAGAGAGCTACCCACTAAGGATGTGGGACAACAACATGGAAGACGGTTGGGGTATGACACTAGGGAGTGTCACCAGCTCTTGGGCTTCTCTGACATACGCCTATCCAGTTTAATTAATTCAAGGACTTTCAACCTCTGGCCATCAGATCGCCCTCCCTCCTCATCTCCCATCCACACCATGCAAACTGCAGCACTTTTCTGTTCTTTTGCTGTTCCCAGAATATTCCCGCACTGGGATTTTGTTCCCATTTCTTCTCCCTGGAATGTTCTTTTTCTACAAGATCCTGTTTAGTTCAACCCAAATACCTTCTTCAGAGAAGGCACCCTTCCTAACGTGGGCCTTCCCAGGGTTCCTCTATGGCATCAATCTCTCCTTACCAGCATTTTACAGTGGATATGCTGCTGTTTTAGGTGTGGACTTGGGGTATCAGCCATCTCACAGAAGCCTGGCCTTGTCCACCCCGTGTCTCCCAAAACTAAGAGCCAAGCCACACTATCAGCTCCCTCCACTGTTACTGACTGGATATTAACCAGAGAAGATAGAGCAGACTTCTCATGCTGCCAGGACTACTGCGGTCAGAAAAAGAAAGTGACTTGCCAAAGGTCACCATCAAGGTCAAGGCCTATGCTGAGGCAAGACCCAGCCACCCAGCCCCGGTTCAGACTGTGTCTCTATGGTGGTTTAAATCAGATGCTCCACAGAAACTCATGTGTTTTGAATGTTTGGTCCCCAGCTCATGGCAATTTGGGAGATGGAGTCTTGCTGGAAGGGGTGTGTTTGTTGGGTGGGCTTATGGGTGTTATAACCAGCTTCCCCTTGCAAAAGTTTGTCTCACTCTCTGGCTGCTGCTTTCCACCTGCTGTTTGCAGAAGTGATGTCCAGTCTCTGCTTATGCCATCTTTTCCCTGCCATCAGAAAGCTTCCCCTCAAGACTATCAACCAAAATAAAAAACTTTCCTCCCATCAGCTGCTTTTGGTTGGGTGCTTTGTCCCAGCAATGAGAAGGTAACAGTCTCCTCCCACAGCTCAGCAGGGGTAGCCAGATATTGACAGAGTTACCAAGAGCACTAACTCTCAGGGCAGGAATCTGCTTCCACAGAATCCCATCTTCTGGCTTCTTCTTCCCCAGGAATCAGCCCTGAATGGCCATTAAGATTCTCTGATGTCCTCTTCCTCATCTGGCCTTGTCAATAACACTATTGACAGGAGATGCAGGTTCCCAGGGCAGTGACTGTCTAAGCCCCATCTGACCTCCAGTCCTCTGCCTGGCTTCCATCACTGGCTTGGGGCTTGATGGTCTTTGGTAATAGGATGGGGCAACTGACCCAGGAAGCGCCTACCTTCTTCCCAGACCTCTTGCTCCTGCCTGGCCCTGGGAACTGGAATTTGAGAGCTGCCTATCACCAGACCCCAAACCAGTGCAAAAGATCTCAAGGTGTCCATGCTACCTCTTCTGGACTGAGTTTGGAGATCCAGGAAGGGGACGTGACTGCCCAGCGGCAGCCAAGAGTGACAGTGACAAGAAGGGAGAGGCAGCAGAGAAGGAAGAACACTGATCTGGGAGTGGAGAGTATCTACCGCTCACCGCTGCTGCGACAGGCCATTACTTCACACAGCCGCATTCATCAGAAGTCCAAAAGAGATTTTTGTGGGGCAGTTCAAAGTGTTGGGGGGCACTTGCCAAGGCTCTAGGGGAGAGGCTGTAAGTGGGGCTTAGGGATAGCTTGAAGGCAGGGTTCCTTCCTCCCAGAGTGCCTTCTCTGCCCTCTAGGGCCCACAAACCATTGCCCACACCTTGCTGGACCACAAGGATGTCTTCCAAGCTGAATTGCCCTGGGATGGGAGACAATTCTGTCACTGCCCACCTCCCAGTAGAAAGGGGCTTGGACTTCCATTTCCACCCACTCCAGACTGGCCCAGATGCCAGGCAAGTCTTAAAGCTTCCCCCAAAATTGGCCTTTTTAAGCTTATGAAAGGAGCTCTCCTCCCAAACTGCCAGCTCAGCTACCTAAGTGGAGGCAATTACAATGGAATCCTGAGAGCTCACTCTCTCAGTTCCTGGAGACAATCGAGAGAGCGGCTTAAATTTGGAAAAGTGTCTTCCAGATATTAAGTGGCATTAGCATACATGACCTCACAGTGGCTGACACTTTCTCCACAAGGTCTGCATCATGTGAGGGGAGAACGGTGACATCTAAATAGAAGAGGGACCCATTGGAAAGAAGCAGGGGTTCAGTGGAGCTGGGGTAAGAGAAGGGGGACTAAAAAGGGTGGGGGGAGGAGCTTATGATCAGGGTATAATGTGTCTATCAATGGAGGTTGTCAGTAAAGTTTTAAAAACATTCAAGAGCTAGAACCAGTTGGGCAAGGCTGTCAAAGGGCTAAAAACGTGATAGGAAAACATCCTGCCCCATCCCAGGGACCCCAGGGTGACTGACAGTATGGGCTTCAGGGTGCACAAATCTAGCTGAAGTTGAAGCTTGGTCACCTCCTGGCTGATTAGTCACCCCGCCTGGGTCTCAGCTTCCTTTTCTGTAAGTCAGGGAAGTGAGAGTTCCCCTCTCCACTCCCTTCGAGGCTTGTCTGTGGGCTAAACAGAAGCAGATGCTGGAGGGTGGGCCCGGAGGCTGGCGGGATGGACTTCACCAGAAGCTGTTCTGAGGTGGCGGGAAAGCTGTCTTTGGGATTTCCTGTTCATCATGTGCAATCTGCGTTAGGAAGGTTTCAAAATGGATCATTTACAGTTTTGAAAACTTTGCTTCAATCAGATGGGCTATGCTTAGTAAGCCTTTTTGTGTATGTACGCATGTTCCCCTATGTGTGCGCTCAGGTGTGTACATGTGTGTAGGGCAGAGGACAATCTCAGGTAGTGATCTTCATGTGCTAGTCACCTTTTTTTGAGACAAGGTCTCAGCCTGGAACTCACCAAGCAGGACAGACTGGCTGGCCTCCGGTTCTAGGAACCCACCTGTCTGTCTCCATCTCCCAGCACTGGGTTAGATGAGTAGGTCATACCTGGCTTTTGAAGTGTAGCTTCTGGGGATGAGCTTCGGGTCCTCACCCTTGCACTTGACTGACTGAGCTGTCTCCCCACCCCCCACTTCATGAACACTTTAAAATTTCATTTGGTTTGAGCAACATAGCTGGTCTAAAGTTGAACATAAAAGGGCCAGGTTCCAACAAGAGCATCTGAGCCTCAGAGCCCAGGACCGTGACATGCGTGGTGTGCATATTGTATGTTCTTGAGCAACACTGTCCACCTTGCAGGACACCCAGTGTTTTCCTTTAGAGAAGCTCCATGGCATCATGTCTCTGCAGGGACCCAGCCACTTTCCAGACATGGACAGTCATTGGCTCAGATTCCTGGAGGCACTTCATAAGTCCCGGAGCCAGGGGCATTCTGGGCTGTATCCCCAGCTCTGTCATTTCCCACGCAGGATGACCTGGGGTATGTGGCTCCATCTTCCCAGCCTGATCCTTCTGATACCACAAGGATGTTGGCCATGGTATCCGGTTACCTTTCTCAAAGCTGCCTGCAGAAAGGAGTGTTTATGTTAGCTCATAGTTCAAGGCGATACGGTCCACTATGGTGGGGCAGGCATGATGGCAGGGTGCCTAAAATGGCTAGTCACATTGTGTCTGCATTCAAAAAGCTGAAAGTGGATAGGAATTGAGGCCAGGCCAAGAAACCTCAAGGCCACTTCCAGTGACCCACTTCCTCCAGGAAATCTTATGTCTTAAAGCTTCCACAACCTTCTAACACAGTGCCACTAACTGGGGATCAAGTATTCCAACACATGTGCCTATGGAGGATAGTCAAACCTCAATGGCCTTGTACCCATCCATATTCCAGTTGCGTAAGCTGAGGCTGTCACTGTACTAAAGGCTCATCTGAGTAACACAAAGCCCTAGAGAGCTCAGAAAACTTTCAATATCCATGGTGAGCTACCCTCTGGTCTTGCATGCTTTAAGCTGGGCCAGACACCATGACTTTCCCTCAGTGGCCTTTCCTGGCCCATGTCCCTGTCCTCTGTACTCTGTTAGAGTGGGGCTAGCTCTTCCTGGCTAGTTTGACAAAAGCCAAGACATGGAAGAGGGGCAAACTTGCCACTCCGACAAAGACCCTTGGCAGTGAGAACTTGATGGTTCAAGATGGCAGGGAGGCCTGGGTAGACAGAAGGCGATGGGCCTGGGAGAAACAGGCTGATAGGAAGGCGTTGCCTCCTCCAGGGCTTGGCAGGTGATGGTGGGCTTTTGCAAAACCCTAAGAAGCAAAATGACATGGTCCAAAAAGGGCACCTAGAACACAGTTTTCTAGGGTGTGTAGGTGAGCGCTGAGAGGAAAGGAAGGAGGGCGGTGGTCCCAAGGGAAGAGGAAGGGCCTGCTGGTCTGACTGCTGTGCCACACACACCAGAGCCGTGCTTAAACCACCGCCACTCAGTCTTTCACAGTGCTGGTGGCTGTAAGTCCAAGCTCAAGGTATTGCTGGGTGGGCTCCTTCTGAGGGCTCTGAAGGCACTTTGACTCATGCCCTGCCCCAGCCTCTGGTGGGCTGCTGATGCTCTTTGGTGTCTTTAGCTCCTAGAAGTATCACCCTGATAGATGGATGCCTTTATCCTTGCATGCCCTTCTCCTGTGTGGACATCCAGTCATCCTGGATTGAAGTCCACCCTACTCCACTATGACATTGTAACTAAGAACGTCTGCCATGATCCTGTTTCTGAACAAGGCTCCATCCTGTGCTACTTTGGGGCTAAGACACCAGTAAATGAATCCCGGGGAGGAACACAGCTCAACTCATACAAGGAGGTTCAAGGTACAAGGGGGGGGGGGAACAAATGCGATTCTGACTCAGGAGTCTTCTGCAGGGTGGGAGAGTGGTCAGCCAGAAGAGGTATCTTCAAATAGGTGGTGTGGGGGGGTACTTACTATGGGTTCAATGTGGGGGATGCACTCAGACTATAGATTCAGCTTGAGGAGCCAGGGGGATGTTGGGTGGGGGCTGTGGTGGGCTTGGGGAGGGAAGTGAAGAGCAAGATTTTGCAGCCAGCTGTGGCTGATACATATGGTGTTTGCCCCGGCTTACCTCGCGGGCCCACCTTGTCCTGGGCCGGAGGAAGCAGGCCCTAATGGAAGGCAGCTGCGGCGGGGCAGCAGGCTCACATTTGTTCTGCTTTCAGGATCAAAGGCCCGAGAAGTGCCTGTCCAGCCCTGAAGGCCATGGCCATCCATCTTGGAGCTACACTGCCCAGGAGCCAGGTCCCTGTGGCCAGAGTCTATTCACTTGGTAAAGAATCCCCCACCCCCTTCCCCGCATCACTTCCTGGCTACTGCCTTTGGAAACTTCCCCTCCACCCCTGGTCCAGCCCTGCCTTAGGCCTGCATCAGACACGGGGCAAGGGAGAGGCTCCTGGGGCCACAGCTGACCATCCTTCAGTGACCCTTAACAGGCCATGTGCTGTGTAACAGCAAAGGACAGCCACTTCCCAAGATGTTAGATGTTAGAGTCCAAAGCAGCCTCTTACCAGCTCATGTAGAAACCAGAGGGGGAAATGCACCTGTCTCATGAACTGACTGTGCACAGCATGAAGCTCATGTTCTTAGTATATGCCATACAGTAAGTTTGTTTTTAGACAGAGTCTCAGGTGCCCCAGGCTGGCCTTGAACTTTTTAAGTAGCTGAAGATGGCCTCAACTTCTAATCCTCTTGCCTCTGCCTCTGGAGCGCTGCAAGTACAGGTGCAGACCACCAAGCCCAGGTGATGTGGTGCTGGCGAGTCAAAGCAAAAGGCAGCTTCCAGCTGAGCCCCATTCCTAGCCATGTAGTAAGCTTTTGGTAAGTTACTATTACTGGTACTATTGTTGTTATGTGGAAGTAATCAATCCTATTACATTGATATTTAAAGCATTCATAAGAACCAACCAACAAAGATTCAAACACTCTACACTGATCTGCTGAAGTTAGAAATGTAAGCAATTTGAATATGATTTACCCTCAAAATTCATAGACTTTTTACTGTCCACCAGCCACATGCTGGTGTAGGAGAGTTACTAATGCCATCAGCAGACATGAAATTCTCATCTCACTCTGCTTGAGAGAGTCTGGGTTAACCAGACGTGGGTGTGACCTCAAGGCCTACTCCCGGTGGCTCACTTCTGCAGCTAGGTCACACATCCTAAAGAGTCTGCAACTTCCCAAAATAGCTCTGTCAGCCAGCTACCAAAACCCTGATCCTGTAGGGGATACTGTCCATGCAAGCCGTAACATTGTGTTTCTCTGTCTCCCTTGGGGGATGACTGGTGGTGCCCCAGATTATGTTGTTGGGACAAATTCCCTGACAGAAACAACTTCAGGGAGGAAAGGTTGATTCTGGCTCACAGTTGGAGTGAGCAAGGCACAATGGTGGAGTATAAATCTGTTGGTCACATCAAATCTACATTCAAGAAGCAGAGAGCCATGAATGCTGGTGCCCAGTTCATTTTCTTCCTTTTTATGTAGCTGGGACCCTGGCCAGTAGAATCGTGCCAGCCACACTTCGAGTGGGTCTTCTCACCTTAACCTCTCTACAGGTTATCTCTCAGAGACACATCCAGAGATTGTCTCCTAGGTGGGTCTACATCCAAACAAGTGGACAATTCTTATTAATCAACACAGTACTCTTTCCAACACGACAGTGCTGTCTGGTCCATACTCCATCATCCGCCTGTGCAGGGACCTCAGGTGGGGTTGTTTGGATGTGAAATGTCCTCCATAGCCTCCTGTGTTTGTGATCCAGCCTCATACTTAATCAGCAATTAGTGGAGCCTCTGGGAAGTGAAGCCTTGCTGGAGGAGGTGTGTCAGTGGGGGAGGGCCAGCCTCTTTCACCATTATGGAACTAACCCTGGATCTGTAGCTTCAATAAGCCTCTTCCTCCCATAAACTGTGCCTGGCTTACAGGTTCATTCCAGCGGTGCATGAGCTATGACAACCACTAAAAAGAAAAAAGTCATATATATTTCACTTGATTATCACTGCTGTTATCTTACCAGAAATTTGATCCAAATTTTGGGTGTCTCCCAGAATTCTAAGAGTCCACTTGCTTTCACACCAGGACCAGATAAGTTAGCCCATCCTCAGCCCCTTGCCCTTGTCTGGTCCAGAGTGCCTTACCTGTTCTGTCTCTGACATTACTTGGAAGCACCTTTAAGAAGGATCAGTGACTTTACCAGGCCAACTGGGGAGACCCAGGCCTGTGGCAAGCCCTCCTGAGCCTGGAGCTGGGGCTCCCTAGGTAAAGTTATGACTCCGTGCAGTGACCTGAAACAGACACACCTAGCCATGCAGGCTACAGCAACAACCCAACCCAGGCTCCAACCTCAGGGACCTGGGGCCTATCCCCGCCTAAAACATAAGTCCCAGCCCGAGGTCTCAGCTTGGTAGCCACTGCAGCCCTCCCTTCATGCAGGCTGAACCCTCCATCACTGCTCCTTCTAGGCAGAGCCAACTTGGGCAGGGGTAAATGGGAGATAGTGATAGACAATGCCCACCAACCTGGCCATCACATGTAGAGCCATCATCTTCCCAGAGACTTCTCTGCCAGCATCACTTTGGGAGTCTGTTTGGAAGGCAGACTCACTGCACCTGCCTCAGAGAAGGTCATCCTTCCGGGCTGCCATGTCCCATGCACTAGCAGGTGACGTCCATCCAGGTGGCCTTCACTTGCTTTCTAGTCCACTTTCCTTGTTCTTTTGGCTCAGAGAGTGAGATTACAGTGAGATCCTCCTAGAGGCAGAGGCAGACAGGAGAGGGTCCACAATGAAGTACAAGCCAGGCTTGTAGCCAAGTATAAAAAAAGAAATGACTTTGTAGCTTTCAGAAGGAGTACTGCAGTTGGGAGAGGGAATGGACAAGGTGATCACAATGTGGGATGGTTCCTCTGATTGGATGAGTAGCAAGGGGACATGTGGGCCTCTCACTGGATCTGCCCAAAATGGTGGAAAGAATATCCAATCTCAGTAAAGTCTACCTTGTTCCCTATTCAATTCTCACCATAGATTTCCTAAAAGGCCAATAAACCAGACAACTTGTTGGCCTCTCTCTCTCTCTCTCTCTCTCTCTCTCTCTCTCTCTCTCTCTCTCTCTTTTCCTTTTAGCCTTGGGAGTCCTTCTGACTATCTCTTTAATAAACCTGTTTTCAACTTGCTTATCCCTTGTAGACATGTTGTAGAAATACCCAGTGACAAACAGACAAAGCCTTCACAGCAAGAGGAGAGGGGAGTTTATTTTATGCCCAGGCCTGGTGGTCCACGCATAGAAAAGTCTTGGCCCAGAACCCGATTACAAAGAGATTTTATAGTAGGGCACAGAGATGTGTATGTAACATTAGACATGTAAATTACAAGCACTTAGCAACTCACACATTTACAATGGGTTCCAGGAAATTCAGATAATCTTCCCCAGGTATCCTCCTGCCTCATCTTTTCCTAACTTCTTTATCACAGTTAAAGTAAATCCTTTTGTCCCACAGAACTTCAAAGGTAGTTTCTCACCTCATACTATACTGGCCATCTGAGGCCAACAAATATCTGCAGAATGTAACAATGAATACGGGGGAGGGGGCAGTAAGTTCACGCTCATTTTGCTATAATAGACATTACTTAAGTCTTCTGCATGCAACAATAAACTCAAGAGGCACTGAGTCAAGGTGTGGCTTTGGTGACCACTGAATCGTCCAGCATCTTAGCCCCCTGCATTAACATCACCAGAGCTAAGAAAGATCCCATCATTCTCAAGCCCTCCATCAAAAGAGTGGGTGACTTTCCAATGTTCCACAGTCATTGGGGGGTAAGAACTTAATGAGAGAATTGAAGCAGGACTGTTCATGACAAGGGACAACTTGAAGAAGCCCATTAAGAATCTTTCAGGGATGGATGCCATGGTATCTGAAATTCCACTAGTCATTCATTCTTTGGGGACTTGAAGATATTTTAATGGTGTGTGTGCATGCTGAGGCCAGAGGAGAATGTCTGGTGTTCTCTTCCACTCGTCTACCTGTTTGCTTAAGATGGGGGTCTTTCACTAACTCAGAAATCTCTCTCTCTCTCTCTCTCTTTCTCTTTCTCTCTCTCTCTCTCTCTCTCGTCAACAATCTCAGGGATTTCCCCATCTCTACTCTTGATAGTATTGGGGTTACAGATGTGCATGAGCATATCCAGCTAAACATGGGTGATGGAGAATTGAACTTGGGTGATCTCTGGCCCTCATGCTGGTACAGCAAGCTCTCTTAACCACCGAGTCATCTCCCTACCCCTAAAGGTGTAGACCAGAATGGCCTCAAACTCTCCATCCTCCTGCCTTTGCCTCTAGAAATTATCTCTGGTGTAATCAGCCTGTGATGGTTTGATCCAGGTGTCTCCCACAAATGAATGTGTTGTGAATGCCTGATCCCAAGCTGGTTGCAATTTTGGAATTAGAACCTTGTTGGAGGTGTGTTGTTGGGGGCCAGCTTATGGGGGTTGTAGCCAGCTTCCCCTTGCCAGTGTTTAGCACACTCTCCTGCTGCTATTGTCCACCTGATGTTGGCCAGGAGGTGATGTCCACCCTCTGCTCATGCCATCATTTTCCCTGCCTTGATACATTCTCCCTTTGAGTCTGTAAGGCAAAATAAAGCCATTCTTCCCCTCAGCCATTTTTGGTTGGGTTCTTTGTCACAGCAAGAAGAAAGCTGTCTACAAGACAGCCCGTGAAGATTTTGATCAATTCCCCTTTAAGATGCTAAGAATTGTGGGACAGGAAGTTTCCTAATTATTGCAATGAGCACCTTGGTAACAGGTGACTGCTGGCTCCAATGGACTCCAATGGGCTGGAGGCCAAGAGGAAGCTCAGGGCACATGCCTGGTGCCAGGGCTTTGGACAGGGCAAACCAGATAGGTCTTCACCCATTGCACCCTTCAGGAGACTCGGCATCGTCTTGGCCTAGAGAGTAGGCATCTTATTGTCACCCTGGCCTGGCTTGGATTTCCCATTCTGCCACTCCCAGCTTGGTGACTTGGTTCCTTCATTGCTCTGAGCCTCAATTTTTTCATTTGTAAAACAGAGGGACACGAACACCTGTTCATTGGCTTGGTGCAAAACTCTTGAACAAGCCTGGGCCTGTGGTCTGCATGACTTTGGGGAGGCCCAGAGAGACCCACAGATACCTAGAGGCACCTCACCTACTCTCAGGGTCAGAATGAGCAGCAGTTTTGTCTGTCAAGGGCTCCTGGCCCCAAGCCTCCATGTCTAGGGCCTAAGACACAGACTCTTAGTCATCCCAGCAGGGGTTTGCATTCTTCCCTTTCCTCAGAGGCCTCCTTTTTTTCTCCTCCAGAAACATGGACAACAAAGGGGAACTCCTTTCCCAGGACAGCCAACTCACTCTACAGCAATGGCAGGGGGAGCTCTCTGCCCCATCCCCCACTCTAACCACATTCTGTGCCCCTCCATCCCCTCCCCTTTCTTCAGCTGGTGGCCTGGCAGGGTGGAGGGTCCTGGGAGCCAGCAGACAGTGCCTGGGGCCTTGGCTGGGGCCTTGGCACAGGCTGCTCCTCTGGGGACCAGCTCTGGGTAGGATGTGCTGACGTGATGTCTGGTTGTTTGGTGCTGGCTTGGAGGGCTGCACTTTCAGGTGACAAGCATCCGGCTCGGTGTGTCCACGGGTGGGAGGCTGGCCAGGCCCAAGGACGGATAGCCAGTGAGTTGAGGGCTCAGAAGGGAGGATGAAGCTATGGAGACACAGGATGAGAACAAGGGGGAGCCCTCCAGACTCAGAAGAGAGTGGAAGCCTCGCCCTGGCTCTGCCTGCAGGAAGCTGCTGACCCATGTCTGGTCCTTCAAAGACTGGCTTCAGGGTCTCCTGTGGAAACTGGAAGGTACCCTGGAGGCCTGGCCCAGGCTTCTCACCCTGCACAACAACTAGCTGAGCCACTTTCCTGTGAGATGTGTGGCCATCCCACCTCTCACACTTGGGGGTTTCCTTATGAACCCAGGAAGGTGTCTTCAGGGTGGCAAAGTTGAAATCCAGGTAAGAAAAGAAGAAAAAGTTCCAAGAGAAAAATCACCCTTGACTTAGAATTGCTTTCCTCCTAGGAATAAATTATATTTAAGAAATAAACCAGGGTGATTCAAATAGGCTGCAGATTCCCTCCAGCACATGAAAAGAAGTGTTCCCAGCAGACAACCTAGAAACTTCTATAGAACTTTGACAATGCCAGTACACTTTATGATACAATTATACAAGAGTATGGATGAGCAGAAAGTCCTTCAGCCTTGCTTCTTTGAGAAGCACACGTATAGATGTCACTGTGATTCCTGTCCACGATGCACTCTGCATCTCCTGTGCTGCCTCACGGTCTAGTCAGTGGCTGCTCACCTGCTCCTTCATGTTGGAGGTCACAATGGCTTTCAACACTCAGGGTAATAAGCCAAACTTGTCCAATATCTTTATTCATTCTTTCTGCACATTGTGTTTTTATTTTCTTCAGACAGAGGATTTATTTATTATTTATGAGAGA
>PVHP010002913.1:0-83472 GCA_004024765.1 Zapus hudsonius | reverse complement strand
GGTGGTGGTGGTGGTGATGGTGGTGATGATAATGGTAATGATGAAGATGATGATGCTGATGACAACGATGGTGGTGGTGGTGGTGATCAGCAGCTGCATGCACCCAGCCCATTTCAAATGTTCTTCCTCTGTATATTTAGGAAACCATCTAAGAACTATGCTAAGAACTATATAATTATAAACAACTTGATTATCATCCTCATAACCCTGCAACCAAGTCATCATCTCCATCTTATAGATGAGGATGCTGGAAAGAACAGAGAGCTCAAATGACTTGTCAGAAGTCACTCAGCCATAGTGGTGTGTGCCCATGAAGCCCCCATTCATCACCACCTCCCAGAACACCCCACCAAGGCAAATCTGTCTCATTTCCTACAGCTGCCCAGGGGACATGGCCCTTGGAGTTTGAAAATTGGTCCAAATAACTGAGAACTGATGAATCCAATCCCTGCTCAAAACCTTGCTTTCTGTACAGCCTCAGGCCAAAAGTTTAATCACCTCACGTTTTAGTTTCTTCTTCTATAAGCGCAAATGTACACTTACCTACACACAAGGGTGCTGGGAAGATAAATCGGATGCTGCAGAAGTGCTTTTAAGATGAAAAATGTGGATTATTTGCATTATTATTTTAATAGCTTTGGACTTTGTTATCCCCAGTTTACATGGATATAGAGAGCAGGGGAGGAGGAAATTGGTGAGACTCATTTTCTCCAGCCTTGTCTTCAGAGTCAAGCAGGGGAAACAGTCCTCTTGAGACCTGAGGCTTATGTAGGAGGTCCTGCTAGGTCCAGCGTGAGTATGCCACTGCCCTCAGACCTGATGGCCACCCACAAGTGTTGGAGAGGCTGGTGTGCAGAGAAATCAAGAGCCATCACTGATCATCTGACTCCACAGCCATAAAGTGAGCAGCCAGAGCTGGAAAGCCTCTCTTTCTGTACCCACATAGCCCAGAATCTAGAATAAGGCCTCAGAGGTAGTGGGGCTCAATAAATATGTGGTCATGGGTGAGTGAGTGGGTGAGGGAGGGAGGGAGGGACAATCAGCCAAACAAACTAGAAACACACAGGAGATTCTGCCAGAAAGAAGCAAGGGTCACCCTCAAGGTCACAGCTTAAGAGAAGAAGCTTCAAGTTCAAGGGCATTCGTGGCCCAGGGAGTTGGGACTCTGATAGACAAGTACAGAATGTCATGTATTCATTAGTGTCACCTGGGCCAGGCAGCAGAGATAGAATGATAATAGGATATTCGAGCAGAGCATGGTGTCCAGGGGATGGCTAAGGCAGCTTCCCTGAGAACAGAAGGTTGTGTACTTTGGTAACTACTGCATTAGAAGCCCAGCTGTAGTGCCTGTAAGTCCATGAATGTAAGTGTCAGGGGCAGGAGAGTGTCTATAGTTCACATACATTACAGGCAGGCTGCCCAGCAGAGGTGTAACTGCAAACCTGCCAAAATAGCCAGGTATAACTTTATTCCACAATGAGGCAGAAAGGTGTTTTGTGCCCAGGAGGGGGAGCTGGTAACCTGGGGTCCAATTCTAAGGGCTTTGGACATCACACTCATGTCCAGGAATTTGGAACACTTCCTGTACTCTGTCCTTGCATGTTTCAATTTAATGTTCTAAGCAAAGATTTTTTTTTTCTCTCCTAAAGTTCTTCTTCCTCTGCCAGGACTGAGGACATGCTCATAAAATATAAAATCTGTTTTAAATAATTAAACCTGTGGGCAAGAGCTGTGGTCAGGGTGGAGGTTGCCACCCGTGACACTGTAAATCACTGCCAGTGCTGGAACTTGGCACAGCTAGGTCTGAGAAAACTTGCACACAGCCAGCCAAGCACATGCTCTGAAAGTGCAGCGTCAGCAACACATACTTGCTTTGTGGTGAGTTATGGAGTGGAGGTAGAGGCATTGTGCAGCCCACCCTCCGACAGGCTGTGCAAGCCTGTGCTGCCCTCTGCCCCTCTCTCCTCTTCAGCACCGGCTTGGATTCCTCTAGGCCCAGCAGGAGGTAGAGACAGACACTGACCCAGCAGAGCACCACTCAGAGACAGAGCACTCTGGTTTTAGAGGGGCCCAGCCCCTTCTGCTCTGGAGGAGCACAGAGCCCCAAAGACCTTTGGAGAACAGGAGATGAAGGAGTGACTGCACTACCAGAGGGGGAGGTATTACCAGTTTCCAGGACCAGAATTGAGTTTGTTGTCACCCAGGAAGAATGACAAATGTGGACAGCAGAAGAAAGGCAAACAAGCAGAGTTTCATTGAGAAATAACAGTTAAGTAACAGCTTCCTGCAACAAGAAGGGGCCTTGAGAGGGATGACCAATGAATGTAGCACTCTGAACCAGAGATTTTGATACACTGAGAACGAACGTGATTGGTTTGTCCCATTATGGAAATTTGGCATTCAGTTGTGTGGCGGGTTTGAATGTAAGATGCCTCCATAACCTCATGTGTTTGTGATTAAGCTTCCTTCATACTTGATCTCCAGCTGGTGGAGCCTTGAAGGAGGTACAACCTTGCTAGCAGAGAAAGTGTGCCACTGGAGGAAAACCTTGGGGTTTTTGGAGTCCAGCCCTCTTGCCAATGCTAGCTAACTCACTTTTGCTGCTTCCTCCCACTGATATGCGATGATGTGAGCCAGCTTCCTGCTTGTGCCTTGCTTTCCCTGCCATGATGACACTTCCCATTGAAATTCTAAACCAGAAATAAACCCTTTCCTCTCATTGGTTGCTTCTGGTCATGTGTTTATTCCAGCAACAAGGAAGTAAGTGCTATAAATTGGGTATAAATTTATCGGTTAAATTGAAATGTATATGGGGGCACAGATTAATATATAGGTTAGGTGGAAAAACTCAGGTTCAGAAAAATTCTGTTTAAAAAAAAAAAAGCCCTCCAAAAGTTACAAGGAGAAGGAAGACACAGGAAATAAAAAGAACAAAGGTTTGGGGTCCCACCCACATCTTGATGAGTCTGGTCTTGCCAGGGCAATTTTATGATTTATGTTCTTTTAGATTTGTGTCCTTGCCTAGCTACCTACAAGATGGGACTACCTGGTTTCTGATCTCCATGAGAAGGATTCCCATCCACTCCCTGGCTCAGGAAAGAAGACCTATTGTGCAAACAAACAATAGACACCCGTCCGAAACACCAGACCCAACAACCAATTCTACCTTTCAAAGCTGAGAAGATTATTCATTTAACCTCCCTGCGATTCAATTTCCTCACCATTAAAATGGGATCAATAATAGGATTGTTGTGAGAACTCAATGAGGATTGCATGCGTGATGATCACTGTATGTCAATCACTAGGCGTATTGCCTAGCTCATAGGAAAAAGCTGTATAAATAAGAACTGATGATTAACCAATTAGCAAATGCTCACTGACCACCTACCCACGTGCCAAGCTGCAGGACACATGTCATATTCATAACCTTGTTCATTCACTCATTCAATAAATATTAAGAGCACCTACTATGTGAGGGGCTCCTTCTGTTAGCTCATTGATTCAGTCTAAATATTTTTATTTATTTGGTGGGGGGCACAAGTGTGCCACCGTGTGGAGTGGGTCAGAGGACACCTTTCAGGTCAGTCCTCGCGTTTCAAACCTAACACCTCATTTTCAGGCAGAATCTCTCATTATTTACCACTGTTTAGAAGCTTTCAGGAAATGCTTCTGTCTCCACTCTTCCCTGCCTTCTCCCTGGCACGCTGGGATTACAGAGCCTGCCACAGCTTCCAGCTTTTACATGGGGTCTGCAGATCTGAACTCTACAGATACTGAGTTGTGTGGCCAGTGCTTTATCCACTGAGCCATCTCCCCAGCCCCATCAATTCATTTTAGGAGCATTCCCTAGCCTTCTAGTCCATGACGCAACATATAATTTTATGGAAGCTCTCTGTGTTTGCTACCCAGGCTGCTTAAAGGGAGAATGACTCGTGTTTCTGAAGGCTGGAAGTCCAAGACTAAGGGGCCACCATGTTTGGTTTCCACTAAGGGTCAGGAGTCTGTTCAGGTGCTCACTTCTTAGCTACTGGTGGTTTGGTGACTATCTTTGGAATTCTGTGGGTTGTGCCTACACCCTCTGACCTCTGCCTTTGTTTCTCATGGTGTCTTTGTATCCAAATTTGTCCTTCATTATCTCTAGAAAGATGCTATTCAATGTTGGTGGGGGAGAATATCCAGAGACACGGCCCCCCTCAGTAACAACACACTAGGGCCGGCGGAACTGAGCTGACTCCTAGGCTGTCCATGGTGCCCAGCCCCAAGGACTGATCCAGACTGCCACAGAGGAAGATATCCAGCTGATTGGGGATGGGGAAGAGGGGCATTGGGGAACTGGGGATAACAACTCATTGTTTGCTCATTAAATAATGTAACTCATTATGGACAATCATTAAAAAAAAAAAAGAAAGATGCTATTCCAAATAAGATCATACTCTGAGGTACCAATGTTTAGGATTCCAATATGGGTCCAATTCCCCTTTGCTCAGTAGTCTGCTGTCTCAGTGAACACACATTTGCTCTGGTAGGGACCACACCATTGTTACCTCATTTCTTCCTGGAATATGCAGCCTTCATTAGGAGCTCTTCCAAGGCAGAAATGGGAGGCGAAGATAGTTCTATGTCAAAGTCTACATTGCTACTGAGGTGTTGCCAGCTTGGGAACTCGGCGATCTTTGCCTATTCCTGGGGCCCAACTCAAGGGATACCTATTTTTCCTGTCCCGAGTGGCTAAGAATTGCAGAATTAATATGCTGCTTATACATGAGAACAGCTAAAACATCCAGGAAAAGAACAATACCAATCCCATAAATTCTTTGGAAGAGCTAAAAATAAGCTGGCACAGCCTAGCTGAGGAGACCACTGGGTGGCACAGCCCATCACCAGCACACAAAATGAAATGAATTGTATTGCTGGCATGGGCAGCAGCCTCCTGGGATAAAGTCAGTAGCGGGAAGTGCAGAAAAGTTCAACCTTAATGAGAAATGACCTTCATAACGTCCTGGGTCTCCCTAGATTTTCTTTGCAGAATATTACATTTTTCCATATCTAATTCTATTCCATTTATCTTATCACTATTGTGAAAATATTAATAAAGATAGTTTTGTTTAGGCCCTTTAATACACTGTCTATATATACATATATTAGTATTAAAATATATGAGATGATTTTCTGTTCTTTTCCCCCTTGTATATTTTTTGTTCTATTTTGCAGGGTGCTTGATACTCATTTTAACATTTTTAATATCCTATGAGTTGGGCGCTTCGCCATCCTCAGGCACCCTGTTAGGGGCTGGACATACATCTTTCAACCTGCCTGTCCAAGGTGCGGTTAGGATTGGCCAGCAGCTTCTTGCACACTGTATTTTGTCCTGAGCTGGCAGGAAGCTTCCATTTGTTCACAGCTCTGGGTCCCCAAAAGTGATCTATAGCTTCTCCCACTCAATCCCACTTTACCCCTTTTTACCTTTGGGGTATACCTTGTTTAAAGGTGATCACAACTATCAGCCAAGAACAGTTGCTCTCATATTGCAAGTGTCTTCATTTTGTTCTGTCAGTGAACTTGACTTTGGCCACAGTCTTGCTGTCCTGTGCAGCTGTGACATCCACATAGATGCTACATACCCTAGACTTTCAGTTCTCTTCCCCCTCCTTCTGTGTCCTCAGGCAAGTGAGGTCACATTACTTCAACCATAAAATAAAAGTAGCAATGCCCACAGCCTTGCATTGCTGTTAGGAAATGCCCACAGCTGGCTGGAGAAATAGCTCAGCAGTTAAGGCACTTGCATACAAAGCCTAATGATTCCCCAGTGCCCACATAAAACCATATGCACAAAGTGGCACATACATCTGGAGTTCATTTGCAAGTACTAGAAACCTTGGTGTGCCCTCTCTCTCTCTTTCTCTCTCTCTCTCGCTCGCTCTCTCTCTCTCTCTCCCCTCTCTGATTGCAATTCAATAAATACATATTTTTAAAAAAGACAAAATGAGGTTTTCTTACTGTGCTTCATTCACCAGAGTATAAAGTCCATGAGGTCCTAATACCTGCTTTGCTTGTTTGCTACAGTATGGTAGCTAGTACCTAACTCAGTAGTAATGCTTGTTGAGCAAGTGAATGTATGAATGATGGAGAATGAATTTGTTCTGTAACTGACTACTCTTTTTATGTACTCTCCATAGAAGTGCAGACAGGGAAATGGCCTCTGAGAAAGGGAAAATTGGGATACTAAAGAGAAGGCACCTTATTTTGATTCTTCCTGGTTACCCCGGGGAAAGAGATGGCACTCTAAGCCTGTGACTAATAAGCAACACCTCAGTGTGGAGAAAGAGATGATAGAACTTGGTAGCAATGAATACTTCTGGAGAGCCAGAGAAGCCATTTCCAATGTATATTTTACACACTGTGTGTGATGGTTAGGTTTTGTTGTCAACTTGATCTTTTTAATTATCTTGTGTGGGTGTCTGAGGATGTTTACAGGAAGGCAGCCTCTTAGTAGGGGGCTATAAATGAACATTCCCTCCTGAGAGGGCAGTGCAGGAAGGAAATTCCAGAGACTCAGGAAGCCATTAAGTCTGGGATAGTGTTGCAAGATCCCTCCCTAAGGCTATATAAAGTGGAAAGAGATTTCTCTTCCTTTGCTCCCTGCCTGTTTTCTGTTCTGTGTATGTGATATTGGTGATGGGTTTATCTCTCTGCCTAGCAGCCTCTTTCATTATGGAACTTCCCCTGGATGTATAACTTCAATAAATCCTTTCTTTCCATAACTGTGCCTGGTTTGGAGATTCATCCCAATGGTATGTGGCTGACTATGACAGTCACTTCAGTTTGTGGAAAGAGATGATAGATGATTGCAATGAATGCTTCCAGAGAGCCAGAGAAACAGTTTCCAATGTATATTTTATACACTGTGGGACCCCCACCACCACACCCTGCTTGAGTTAAAGATTCTTTGTTCTATTTGCAACAAGACAGGCTAGATAGAGATTTACAAGTCCCACAAAGCCCTGAGTTCAAAGCTCATCTTGGGCACTTCTTAGCAAATGGTGTTCTCTTTGCTGTTTCTGTAGCAGTAGAGATGCAGGTAACAACCATGGGTTGTTGGGAGGGTCAAATGATCACTCTTCATAAGGTGCTTATTCAACAAGACCACGTACATGGGAAGTGATCAAAACGTGCATCTAGAACCGTGTTTATGAGCGCAGATTTCAGAGCCAGAATGTCTGTATGAGAATCCCAACTCCTCTGATGCCTACCTGGGTAAACCTAACAAGCTGCTTAGCTTCTTACGTCTCAGTTTCCTTGTCCATGAAATGAGTAAGCCTTCCTCCAAGGGTTGTGAGAATTATTTCATACAGTATACTAAACTAATAATGAATTGACACCATAAACCCTAGCTTTTCTACAGTAAGCTCCTGAGGAAGCTGAGGGCACCACCTGGTATGAGGGGCCATGAATCGGGTTAAAATAACTATGGCCACAGAGCTGTGCCTGGCAAGAAATCAAAGAGGGGCATGTTTGCATCAGGAAATTGTCACCCTAATCACAAGGCAACCCTGCCTTGGATTAATTGGAATGCTTCCTGATCAGTAATTAGCACCACAGAGGCTCTGACAAGTCTCACAACAAACACACTTGCTGAACCTCCTTTAGTGTTCTTGTGCTATTTCCACAGGAACGTTAGCTTGACACCAGTGAATTCAAAGGCTTTTCTTCTAGAGACCTGCTGCGGGGAACTATCATGTTCACCAATGGGGCATTTGGGGATTGGAAGTATTGCAGATGGAACTAGATGCTCACGGTTGATCTTCCAGTCCTGGGAAAGTCGTGAATAGACATCAAGAGGAAAGGCTCCTATGAAATTCAACCCCTGGGGTTATCTAGAACACAGAATGGCCAGGCATGGACCAAAACAGGCAACAATGAAATCAAGAAATCCCCAGCTCCAGACCCCAGAAGCCATATCCTCCTGATTTGAGCTGCCCATAGACATCTTCTGGGTGTCACAGGGAAACGAAGCAATGGCAGGGTGGGTAAGTGATCCCAAGGTCACTCAGAGAGACATCTGGAAGCTAGGAGAGAAAGGAAAGGAGATTTAAAGACCTTTAAGTCTAAGCACTAGATTGTAGCCCTTTCCTAGTCCTCCTCACAGCCTTTTGCATGGGCACACACATACTTGACCCCTGTATTCTCTGCTCAAATTCCCAGAGAAATAGCATGAAGAAAATGGCAGCCCAAGTGGGAGAAAGCCCTTGGACAGGAAAAAGTAGAGTCCTGACTTAGAGGCTCACCTTCTGCCCTGCCTAGCTGTTTGCCCTTGGGAATTCTCCTTGCCTCTCGGGACTCAGTTTGCCTTGCTGAGTTGTTGGGAGGATTAGCTGAGTTCAAGTGCTAGAAGGGGGCCCAGGGTTGGAAGCAACATCACCAACAACTAATGTGTGCTGAGTTCTTTCTCCCAGTCAAGCTCAGTCCCCGGCCTTCATTGCTTCCTCACTTTTAGTTGTCAGCCAGCTTGTGAGAGGTACTCCTCTCACTCCCATTTCACAGAAGAGAAAACTGGGGCTCAGAGAGGTTGACTAACCGGGGACTCCAATGCACTTCACTACTCTGCTGAATATATATTCTCAGGAGAGTGACAACAAAGAACTACACAGGGTGCACTAAGCAGGAGAGTGATGTTGACAAAGACACCCATGCTTCTGAGGCCCAGCCTCTTCACCCATAAAATGCGAAGAGTATGGAAACTGAGGGGCTGGAGAGATGGCTCAGTGGTTAAAGGTACTTGTTTGCAAAGCCTTCTGGTCGGAGTCTATTGCTCCAGTCCCACAGAAAGTCAGATGCATGAAGTGGCACATGCATCTGGAGTTCATTTGTAGCAGCGAGAGGCCCTGGCATGCATGTATACTCTCTCTCTCTCTCTCTCTCTCTCTCTCTCTATCTCTCTATCTCCTTCTCTCTCTCTTTCTCTCTGTCTGTCTCTGTCTTTCTCTCTCTTTTGCTACCTGCCTCTTTGTGTCTCTGTCTCTGTCTCTGTCTCTTCCTCTCAACTAAATATTTAAAGAAATAAAACTGAGTCCCCTGGTGCAAAGAACCCCCTTGAATTAAGCACCAGTTTCAACAGCCAAAGCTCCAGTGACTGCTGCCCTCACAGCCCACTTTGGCTCCCATAGAGGGACAGCCACTCCCATCCACAGACTTTATGCCTTGCTGAGAAGGGAAGGCATACACAAATGCTTGAAAGTTGTAGGCAGGCCCCTTGGAGCCCAGCCCTCTGTGGGCAGGCAGCCTTCCAGCTTGGCATTTTCTCCTGGCACCTCTGTGTCCAAGCACTAAAAATAACCTCCAAAGCCTCTGCAGCCAGCCCAGCTCCCCAGAAAGGACTCCCACCCTTTATGGCCAGTGATCATCTGCTGCCTTCTGATGGCTGTTGACAATTAAGCACTAGGTTCTCTCAGCAGAGGCTGTTGAAGTGCCCAGACGGATGTCCCTGATCCAGCTTCTAGCTTAGTGGTCTCCCAGCCGGCTGCACTGGCTGGGAGTGGTAGGGACCCTGCCTGCGGGAGGTTGGGCATGGGACAGTGAGGTCACATGGAGGACAACTAGAGCCACCAGAGAGAAGATAAAGAAGGGGATCAAATTGCTTGCTCTCAAACCTAGAGCCCTCTTGAGCCACAACATCAGAGGCAGAGGAATACTAATGAGCATAGTTGTAAAGCTTCCTGATACTGGTAGTCTTGTCTGAAAGGCGTACAAGTTGTATACTTCACAAAGGTACCCAGGCCAGGGTGGTGAGTGGGGCTGGAGCCTATAGATTGTGTTGCCCAAAGCAAGGGGCATGTGCTAGTTAATATCACTGTGACAAAATACCTGAGACAAACAACTTCAGAGGCTGGCAAGAGGCCCAGTTGGTAAAGTGCTGGCTGCACAAGGGTGATGACCTGGGTTGGGACCCCCAGCACCCACATAAAAGCTAGGAGCAGCAGGCATACACCTGTAATCCCAGAGACAGGGCATGACAGTTTGAATGTAAAACATCTCCTTAGGCTCAAGTGTGTGAAGACTTGATTCCCAAGAAAGTAGCCTTGTTGGAGAGGGTTGCTGAACCCTTAGGAAGTGGAGCCTTTCTGTAGGAAGGGGTTCATTGAGGGTGAGCCTTGTGGTGTTACAGCCTGGACCCACTTGAAGTTTTTCCTCTGCTTCCTAACTCTGGGAAGATGTGACATGGCCTTCCCCTCCATGAAGAAACTTCTGCTCCAAACTGTGAGCCCAATGAAACCTTTTCCTTCCAAAAGCTGTGTCTGTCAAGTATTTTGTCCCAGCAATGGGAAAGTAATGGCACACAGGGCGTCCCTGTGACTCACTAGCCAGTCAGTCTAGCTGAATCTGTGAGCTCCAGTTTCAGTGTGAGACCCTGTCTCAAAAAGCCGAGGTAAAAAGCAATTGAGGGAGACCCTCATCACTGACCTGTGGCATTGATGTTGGGCATGCATGCATGCATGTGCACACACATGAACGCACACACACAAAAAAGGAGGAAAATTTTATTTTGGCTTAAGGTTTCAGATGTTTCATTCATGGTCCCATGACCCACTTGCCTTCGGGCTTGTGAACTGCCTAAATACAATGGCAGGAAGTCTATATGATCTGGTATGAGAAGCTGCTTACCTCTTTGCCAGGAAGCAAAGCGAAACACAAAGACTGGGTTCCAGTACCCCTGGAAGGGCATGCTCTCAATGACTCACTTCCTCCCACTAGGACCTGCCTCTTCAAGTTACCACTACCTTCTGGTAGAAACAGCAGCTGGAACCGAACCTTTCACACATAAACCTTTAGGACATTCCCATTCCAAATCCTAACAGAGCTCTCTCCCTAAGGCACACATTAGCCTTGGTCTTCAGCCCTCACCACAGGCTCCCAGGTAGGTCTGATTGCCCCATTTTGCTAAGAGCCAGAGGAGTTCATTCACATGCTCAGGCAGACAGAGCTGGCAAGTAGGGGAACTGGACTTGAACTTCAATCCAGGAAAAGCCCATGCTGTTTGCACTCCACCATCACAATAAGTTGGAAGAAGCACCGCTGACGGCTTGATTACCATGCCAGGCATTGTGCGAAGTGTTTTCTGTTTTCTCCAGATTTCTCTATATAAACTAATCCCACGAGGTCATCCCAAACAGCACATGAAGAACTGTGAGGCACAGGCAGGTTAAGAGTTGGCCACGTGGGACTCAAGCCCAGTTCCCCTGTCTTGAGAGCCCTTGCTCCTGACAACTGCAATCCAAAAGCCATCCAAAGTTCTTCCATCCCTGGAGGATTGGATGAAAGTGGGCTTGAAGACCCCTAATCTACACCTGAACCCTGCCAAGGTTCTTCATGTTCCTAGAATTTGGGGGCAGGGATTCTCACTGCCCAGGGGCTTCTCTGATCTCCAATCCCAGCAATGGCTCTGGCTTCCACAACCAACCTCAAAAGACCAGAGGTAACTGGCCATAACCTCATGGCCACATCCTGATGTGTGCTAGTCCAGCCCAGAGGAAAACATGGCCATTGAGCCTTGATCTTTACACAGGTCTCCAGGTAACTTTTGCCAGAGTCTGGATCCCAGCAAAGCAGACAGTAGAGAAGAGAATGCTGAAGGCTTCCCAACCTTTGAAACCCATGGAACCTCAGCCATGAAACTTCCCCGTGGGTAGCAGGGCTCTGCCAGTTTCCATGATCCCCTTGCTCTTCATCTCTTCCACTTTGCCCCCATCGCCACAACTTCCTACTATAATTTTATGTCACCCAGTGATGTAACTTGGGGGTGCCTCAAGGTAGTTTCTTAAATAGATATAATTCTCCCTCTACAATGAGCTCTAGTGACAGCTACTCCAACAGGTTTATATGGTATAGCAGTTCCCTTCTTATTGCTGGACAAGTACCCGACCAGAAGCAGTTTGTGGAAGGGAAGGGTTTCTTCTTTTGGCTTCCAGCTTTGAAGGAAGTTTTTTCATGCCAGGGAAAGCATGGCCAGAGCAGGCAGCTGGGGCTGTCACATCTCCACGGTTGCTCAGTGGACGTAGTCTGAGCAATGGGATTGGACCTGGGCCCTATCACCCCAAAAGCAGCCCCCAACAACACACCTTCTCCAGCAAGCCTCCAACTCCCAAAAGACCCACAACTTCCCCAAATTGCCACCAGCTGAAGATTCAAAACCCATGCGGCTATGGGGGACATTTGAAACCACCAAAGAGACTGCCTCCGATACTGCAAGCTGCCCTGCACCTCTATACAGTGTGTACCTCCCACTGGGGTCAGCACCAGCATTCAGAGCCCCTCCTGGCATCCTTCAGCATAGCTAGCTAACTATAAAATGTGAAGAATGGGAGTGTATGACTTACATATTTCTGACACCCTCCAGTAACCACCAGGTCGTTAAAAGAACTGGCGCCACGATGTACAGAAGCTGCTGGTAATAAGGCAGTGATGGGAGTCTGCAAGAGCAATGAACCAGCTTTACTTTTAGTTTATATGTTATTTCTCCAAACTATGACATTTTATGTTTTGGAGATGGGACCTTCCTAGGCCGCCCAGGCTGGCCTTGAATTCCTGATCCTCCTGTTTTCAGCTCTTCTTGTGCTGGTATTACAGGCACACATCAATCTAACCATAAGACATATATCACATATATATTCACACTATATGTATGTATATGTGTGTGTATTTTTACATAGGTTGTAGTATTGTATTCTCTTATCCCAGGTCCCCATTTCACTGAGGGGCCTCCTCAGTAGGATCCTTAGTGTTCATTAGTGTTGGGTAATTAGGGCCTCTGTTAGTTTGGGGGCTGCACCTCAGGATATTTCTATCCACCCTGTAGTTCTTACAATTTTCCCACCCTCCAACCATTAGACTTTCTAATACTGCTTTTGTTCTCTGCTATATTATCAGGACCTTTGTCAGGACTTGACACACAGTAGGTATTGGGGAGATATTTTGATTTTGAGAATAAGCTCACGGATGAAATAATGAGTGAAAAGTGAATAAATAATTAGAAGAGTGTCCTATCCACCAGAAGGACATCGTGAATCATTCTGAGTGCTTATTGGTTTGATTTCAATTTCTTGCTAATCACTGTGTGTATTTTCTTGTTTTCTTGGTGGTACCGACAGAAGAAAGTACAGTCAGTTCTGCTAACACGCTCCATATGTGTTCTGAAAAATCACTGTGCTATGCAAATTCACTGAAAACAGAATTTAGGGGGAAATGGAGGTAGAGACACAACACTCAAAAACTTTAGCTACACATTTACAAAAAAAAAAAAAGATGTGGGACTGGAGAGATGGCTCAGCAGTTAAGGCACTTGCCTCCAGTGCCTAAGGACCTGGGTTCTCCAGTACCCACATAAGCCAGACACACAAGGTGGTGACTCTCTCTCTCTCTCTCTCTCTCTCTCTCTCTCTCTCTCTCTCTCTCTCTCTCTCTTTCTCTGTCTCTGTATCTCTGCTTGAAAATGAATAAATAAAATATTAAAAAAAGAAAAAAAGAGATGTGAACATAATAAAAATAGCACTATTTTAAATGTATTCAATAGCTGAATATCATAATAGACATAGGTCTTTACTTGGAAAAGTCCAGCACCTTGGACCTGGACAAAGTGGGTGTCACTATGAGGTAGAATCATCATCTGAAGTTGGATAAGCCCAGCATGGGTGGTAGGGTAGGTTAGAGCCTCCTATGTTCAGGGAACTAACCTGGCTGGCAGATCCTGGCATGTGTGTACTTTTTATGATTCTTAAGTATTCTTTCAAAGCTCTGTTCAGCAGGCTTTGGGCAATCACTTAGTGATTTTCATGGAGGAAAGTTGCTTTGAGTTCACATTGTTCCCTAGTATCAGCTGATACTAGGGAACAATCATATCTTCAAAGCAATAATTATAATGCAGAACCAAGTGTAGCCTGTTTGGATGTTTGTATTTTCCTATTAGTTCTCTTCCCATTTCTGATTCCTACAAAAGAAAAGAGGTTTGAGCTATTGGTATTCCTTCCCCTCACATTCAACAGGTATCCGTTGGGTCCCAGCTATCACTACACTATGGGATAAAGTACAGATGACCCACTCTTCACCTAGCTTACAGTTTAAAGATGGAAGCAAATAATAAGCAAAATGGTTCACTATAAATTTTACAGAGTGCTTTGAATGTTAAGTTCTGCCTTTGAACAGGGGCACTCCAAGTTCAGTAATGCTGAGATCTGCCATCTCTGAAGGTGGTGCTCACTGTCACAAATCCTCCAAAAAGTTAAAGTAAGGCTTTCCTTTATGGACACAGAGGACCTGCCCTAAAGAATTGGAGTATCAGGTGGGCCAATAAGTGAAGCCTTCTCTTCTTAGTGAAAATCAGGCCTATTTAAGAACTCAGCAGAGTACCTATGAGCCCATGAGGAGTCTACATTGGTCTAGACTGGTTCTAAGTTTTCTCATCCTAAGAGAGAATCTTCCTTGTGCTGGAAACTTTTGGACAGTGTAGGGATACGTTTCTTCTCTCCCTGTTTAAAATTTCCAGGAGTGGATGTTTTATTTATTTATTTATTTATTTATTTATTTATTTATTTATTTATTTATTAAAATTCCATACCCTCTCACTATGGCCTAAAAGATCTAATGGGACCTGAGCCTGGCTGAACTCTCCAACCTCATCCCATAGGTTAGCTGCACTGACTCTTGTCCTTCTTCCCCATTGACTGAGTCTTTGCACCTGCTTTTCCCTCTGTCTGGAAGGCCCTTCTGGAGCTGGATCTTTTATCCTCTCCCCAGAGTGGTCTTCTCCAATTATTATCTCAGCATGTTCTTTCTTTTATTCATGACTGGGGTCATAATCTGTAATTGCCCTGTGTATTAGTTTCCTATTGCAGCTGTAACAAATTACCACTAACTTAGTGCCTGAAAGCAACCAAGATTTATCCTCTGATAGTTCCAGAAGTAAGAAGTCTAAAGTGGTTGAAGGGGCTCCTTGCAGAGGCTCTGTGGGGAGGGTGGGTCACTTCCTCTGTCTTCCCAAGGTCTAGAGGCTGCTTTTTTTTTCTTTCCTGGACTCCTGGCCCCTCCCAATTTCAAAGCTGTCAGTCACATCAGTTTTACATCTGTTTCCATAGTCCTACCTTCTATAACTCTGAACCTGCTACCTCCCATTTTTTTAAGGACTCTTCTGATTATACTGGGTCTACCTGGGTAATCCAGGTTAATTCCCCACAATTTAATCACATCTTCAAAGTGTAAGGTAGCTTTCACAGATTTCAGGGAGTAAGGGTGCAGATGTCTTTGGCAAGAGGATTATTCTATCTACCATGTCTCTATTCCACTTTAAACCCATGAAACAAGGACTTTCTTTATCATATTATCTTCTATCTCCCCAAAACCTAGCATAGTTCCTGGCATATGTGATCAATAAATATTTATAGACAAAAGGAATTGATGGCTGGGAGTTTGAGTGCAACTGTAACTAATCTCTACTCTTTAAATAATATCAGAATAGTCTACATTCTAGGAAAGCAGACAGGAGCTCTAAATTTCCTGTACCTTGCAACTAGCTGTGTAACATTTGGGCAACCTGCCTTACCTCTCTGAGTCTCCATGGTCATGTCTACAAAATTGAATACAACAACAAAAAATACTTAGCATGGGGATATTAGAGGTTTTAAATAAGATTATGATGAGGAAAAGCACTTGGAAACTGCACAGCATCCACAGTTATGATCATTACTATTGCATAGATTATAGATGAGCAAGGCTGAGTCTAATGTGGAAATTGCAACATAAATAACTAACGGAAGGCACGTGTGTTCCTTTCCATGCTGTTGGAGGGCAGAGCAGGGCAGAGAGGCAAAGGGTCCTCCACTTGAGAGACTAGGGAGGGGGCTGTCTTGCATGTTGGGGGGTGTCCCAAACGGTGGTAGGAAAAGCAGAACATAGAACGTATGAGATTGTTCCAGAAGACTCATTCAAATAAATCCCTGAGAGGAGCAGAGGCAGAAAAGGGAGATACTAGAGGAGCCGTTTGCAATGACCATCTGGCTTGTTAAAATTGATTAAAAGTAAAAAGAGAAATAGAGACCTACGTCTGTGGCATTAAATTACTCCTCAGACAAGCCATTCTGTGAACTGCAGACTTTGCTTGTACAATATCTGAAATATCCAAAGACATGATTTCAATTTATAAAGAAAATTCTTTTTAAAACTCTACTAAGAGCCTGCTTCACTGAGAAATGTTGAACATTGCTCAACTGCTTTATTAAATCCCTTTTACTTATGTGTTAGGAAGGGCAGTGTGGCATTCTGAAAAAAATAAAGCATTCTCTGCTTCTTGTCCTCACTGGGGATGCGAATTACATACACTGCGTTCATCTTCAACCTTTCAAGGTTTAAACATTGGGTGATAAATTTGGGAGAAGAATAAAAGAAATACTAGGCTCTGAGATGAGACAGATCGGAGCACTGTGCTGGTTCCTCTGCTCCCTGTCTGTGTGACCTTGGGCAATCGATGAACATTTCTGCCTCAGTTTCCCCCTCTCTAAAACGACAAGAGTTGGGGTTGGGGAGATGGCTGTGTGGAAAAGAATAGTAGCCACACAAGCATGAGGACTTGAGTACCTAAGTCCAAATGCCAGAGCCCACATAAAAAGTCATACATGGCCTGGGACCCCAGTGCTGAAGGGGAGTGATGACAGGGAAACCACTGGGGTTTACTGGTCTGTTGATCTAACCCAAAAAATAGCAGCCCTAGGTTCAATGTGAAACAACAAAGTGGAAGAGAGAGAGGAAAATGCCCAGTGATCTCTGGCCCCCACATGTGCACACAGGAGGCTCACACATATTCATACACTATACATATCTATTGATTAATGAATGACAATAATCATGACTACCTCACTAGTAGGTATGACATGAGCAGCGAAAGACTAATAATATTCCCTGCTCATGTCACAGAACCTGTCACACTGCAAGAACTCGGTAAGTGCCATCTCCTTAATGGAGGAGAGACGGGAGGATGGTTCCACTAAGCAGATCCTGGTTAAATTGCAGGTGCTTTTTGTACTTTAGTGACAGACAGACGGCAGCCCCTTCTCTGAGCCTGTTAACCCTGCCAGGAAACATGAGATTTTGTCTCAGACATCCCTGAAAGCCAAAAATGTCCTCTAGCCTGCCAGCCTCGGTTTTGTGGCAAAGGATTCTTAAGATATACTTGGGTTCATTAGGCAGGATTGATTAGCAATGTCTGCCATGAGCAGGGTGTGAGAGTAGCTGAACACAGCATGCATCTTCTCTCTAGACCTCCAGAAAGATCCTGACAGTGTGACTTCCTGACAACCTCCTCTTCTAACACACACACAATCTATCACCACCAGCAGCTCTTCAGGCTAATTAATGCCTAGTTCTTGTGTGTTTTCAGACCTCTGGGTAAATGTGTCTCTGTTGCATGATTGCCTCAGTGTGCAGCAGGTATGTGTTCATGTGACTGTCTGTTCCATTATGCCCTGAGATCTATAAAGGCAGAAGTCAACCAGTTGTGATATCAAAGAAATCAAAGAGAAGGCAGCTCTCTCGATGAAAGAAGCTTCCTTCTTGGTTTACCTCTGGCACTACCGCTTCTAGAACCTTCGGACCCCAGGCAAGTTCTTTAGCTTCCTGGACCTCAGTTTCATTTGTAAAATGGAGTTATTTTCATCCTCATGGAGTTATTGTGAGAAGCAAAGTTGAGTTGGGGTTGAGAGATTAGGTTTAAAGTCACCCCAAGATCCAAGAAGGAAAGAGGAAGAATGGGTGAGGCAAAGGATGCCTAAAGTATAAATTGTTGTACAAAACCTTCAGGGAGAGGGTGTACTATCCTCAGATCTCTCTACCTGCTCATTGCCCTCTGCAATTGACCACAAATGCAACAGATAAATAGATGGACAGATGAGGAGCCAGGAGCACCAAGGCAGAGCCTTAACCTTCGCTGTGCTGGAAGGTGAGGCCCTGGAGGGCGTCTGATTGACAGGCTTTCTCCACCCCCTGGTAGGCCTCCCTTCACTCTCAGGAATCCCTGTCTGAGCCAGTCTTGCTGATTGGTGATGGACTTGGGAAGGAACAAGGGTGATGACTAATGTGAATAGCCAGGCAGCTTCCCAGACAAGCACAGGTGGGGAGCTGGCTGCAGCTGCCAGGAGCCGCCCTTGCTCTTCCTACATGGGCTTGAAGCCAGTTGCAGCCTGAACTGGGTAAGAATGCAAAAACTGAGTGTTAACTTTCTGGGCTACAGGACCTCCTCCTAAGGTCGTGAGACAGGCAAGACCTTGACCTGCCACGTGGGGGAGCCCAAGAGGCTGAGGCCAGACTCTGGGAATACCCTCGGAGAAGTCATTCTTTTGCAGATAGATATGTAGATTTGGCTTAAGCCACCATGGGTAGATGTGGGGATGGGCAAGATTCAAGCAGCAAGGGTGGCAAATTTGTCACATGCATCCTGGAAAGCTGCTCGGCCAGGCCTGTAGAATAACTCAGCTTTCTCAGCCTCTCCTTAGGCTATAGAGAGCAGAGAGGGGCAGAAGCAGAAGCCTTGATAAAGCCCCTCAGAATGGTGTTTATTCCCAAGTATCCCAAAATTTATGCATGAGGGAGAAGCAAAATTTCATTCCACTGAGAGCTTGTTCTTAATGCTGATGAGCTGTACAATGAGCAGGACATAAAAATTATGATCATGATAACAACAATAATAAAAAGGGTTTAAATTCGCACAGCAGTTTATACTGTGCACACTGTTCTCTCATTCATTAGCCTGAATGAGCCTCATAATAGCCCCCTGACAAAGTCAAGATCATGGTCAGGATCTACTGTATGGGTGAAGAACAGGCCCAGAGAGGTAAAGTGATTGGCTGCAGAGCACATGGCTGGTGGAAGTGAGCTCTTTACCCCCAAGTCCAAGGCTCTTTGCAAAACCTGCAGAGAGAGGCTTGACTTTCCTCAGAGCTCTACCTTGTTCACTACTCTGCAACTGCCCACAATGACCACAATGACAGCATAGGAGACATCTGTGATTGGGCCCTCCAACCCCAATGGTGTGTTGGCAGTAAATATGCATGTGTGAGTGCAGATGCAAGGGAGAGCCAGAGGAGAAGCTTGAGAGTTATCATCAGGAATGCTATCCTCCTCTGAAGCAATCTCTCATTGGCCCAAGGGTCACATTGGGCTAGAGCAGCTGGCCAGTGAACCCCAGAGATCTGCCTGTTTCTGCCTCCCAGCCCTAGGATTACTGGGTACCATCATGGGTACTGGGAATCAGTCTCAGGTCTTCCTGAAAGACAAACACTTTCCAGACTGAGCCATGGCTCCAGCCCACCCACCAGCCCTTCTGTGGACAAAGCAAGATGTGGCTCATTGGATTGGAAACACATTGCTGGGAACGTCCTCCATCAAGACTGCTCAGAACCTAAGCAGAGGTAACTGCAGAGGTTCCAGAATTCTAGCCCCTCTCAGTAAACATCTGAGGACTCCACTGATGTCAGCTTTGGAGACAGGTGCACCTTTCACTCCTGAACAAAGCTGCTGGTCAGTGACAGATATCAAAGCTAGAAGGAGCGGAGAAAAGCAACGGAGAGGCATACCCATACAGAGAAAAGAGGGTAGAATTTAGAAAAGAATGGGCAAGAAGGGTGATTAATAAAAAGGAGGGGGAAAGAGGAAGGAGTTAAAAGAAGAGAGACAAAGGACAGTTTGAGAATACAAGATCAGAAAGAACAGAGTCCCAAACAAGGAGAGACCAGAAGAATATAAGTATCTGGCTTTGAGTAACAACACAGAAAGCTTTTGACTTCATTAAGGGGTACTTAAATATCTTATTCTCTAGTCCCAAAGTATAAATGTTTCCCTGTCCTCCCAAGTTAATCAGGCTTCAAGCAATGCTAGACCCCGAAGGGCTTGGTTTAACTGTGACAAAGACCATGTCCCAGGAAGCTGACCTCTGTCCTGCCAGGATGTGAATGTGGCCAGTCTTCCACAAAAGCAGCTCCAGACCCCTCCCCTCAGGGGGCAGGAAGCTGACCCAAACACCCCAAACACTGGAGAGGCTTCTGGTCACCCCACAGCATGTGACTCAAGAGCTGTACAAAAATGGGTCTTTGCACCCCCTGCCCCTCTTCTCCCCACAGCCACTGGTGAGGGTGGCTCACAGGCTGATCCTCATTGGCCAAGGGGCTGGTGGGCGGAGCACCACCCTGAGGGGCGGAGTCTCTGGGCAGCAGTTGACCTCCTGCACCATTTCAGTAGACAAAGTAAGAATTGCAATAGTTGTTGTAGTGACAAATACTGCAACTTCCTCCCATCTGCTCTTTATTATGTCTGCTGCTTTATTGGAAACCTATTCCAATAGCTGTCACTGCATAGGATTTTCTCCAGCATAAAACAACACAAGGGGCCCCTGGAAATGGCTGCACAAGATGAGGACCCAAGTTCTGATCCCCAGAACCCACTTATGAGACAGCAGTAGTTAACCTCCGCAATCCAGCCCTCCTATAGCAGTTAAGGAGGTGGAGACAGGAGAAGCCTCTTTCTATAGTCTAGACTCCTTTGACCCCACCGCAGACTTCTCACGTGGTTACTCAGGCCTCTTTCCACAGCCAAGTGGCAACTAGCAAAATAGTGGCCTCTTGTATTCTATTCACTGAGTGACCACACACACCCAAGTTCAAGGAGAGGAAAATGAGAGCCCAATCTTGACGGAAGGGTGGCAAGTTTCCAGAAGAGCGTGTCAGAGGATAACATTGTGTATCTTGTATATAGTCCACCTAAATGACCACCCCCTATCAGGTAGCCATAACTACTTTTTAAGGACCAGGATTCTGTCCTTGAAAAGATTAAGTCGGGTATCCAAGGCTTATCAACTAACGGTAAGCAAATCGGGAATTTGAGCCCAAAACAGATTGCAAAGCTCTTGTCCCGTATCGATGCAGTTATTGCTGCTGTGAACCAGGAAGAAAAACCACAGCTTCCCATAACCCCTGTAGCCATTCTATATGACTGGATTTCTTCTGTTGTTTTCCTCGTTGGAAATTAAATAATTGCTGTTATCTCAAGAGTTTAGTCTGCACAAAGCCCTGTATTGCAAATGGACCATCTCGTCCTTGGAACGATATTTATGAGAGGTGAGGATTTGCCTCTTTCATAACAGAGGAGAACAGGGGAGAGGTGATGCACCTCACTTGCATTCCCAATGCCAGGAAGTATAACTATTAGGAATCTATCTTGGATTTTATGAAGCCAGAGCAGGTCAGCCAGTGGTGCATGGTGGAAGGAGACACTTGGCTGTGCATGAAGGTTGCAAGAGTGTGGAGGGCACCTGAGGCTCCTTTGCAGGAGTGCAAACTTTGCTGAGGGTAGTGACCCTGAGCTAGAAAAGCTCATGCAAAACTGGACATAGAGGGCTGGAGAGATGGCTCAGCAGTTAAGGCACTTGCCTCCAGTGCCTAAGGCCCCGGGTTCAATTCTCCAGGACCCACATAAGCCAGACCCACAAGATGGTGGCCCTGGTGTTCTCTCTCTCTCTCTCTCTCTCTCTCTCTCTTTCTCTTTCTCTCTCTCTCTGCTTGAAAATGAATAAATAAAATATTAAAAAAAACTGGACATAGAGGCCTTGCATCCTTTTTATCAGGAAATTCAGGTTTAAAGAGATGAGAAGCTACCCTTACCTTCTCTAGTCTCTTTAAACCCTGAATTTTCGGATTAATGCATGGAAAGGGAATAAACTAAAAGTATTCCTGACTCTTTGGGCCTCCCAATCAAGAAGAGAATGTACAATGAACACACAGGGGTGGAAGATGGCTCAGTCAGTTAGGTGCTTGCCATGCAAGGGTGAGGAACCAAGTTCGGGTCCCCGGCACCCAAGTAAAACCTGGGTGTGGCAATGTGTGCCTGTAATCTCACTGCTGGGAAGGCAGAGACAGGAGATCCCTGGAGCTTGCTGACTAGCTTTTCGAGGCAGACTGATGAATTCTGCAGTCAGTGAGAGACCCTGTTTCAAAAGTAAGGTGAAGAGCAATTGAAGAAGACCTGACATGTGCACACACATGCACACATAACAAGGCACACAGAAGGGAATATGAGAAGTACAGGGCCAGAATAGGACGATAGTGCCATTGAAGTGGAGGAGCACACTCACTAAGTATAGAGATCAAAGATGGCTTCTGAGAAGACATGGCATTTGAGTGGACTTTGGAAACCCAGAGGACTGCAGGGCACAGTGATGAGACAACCAAACCTTGCTTTCCCTACATCGCATGTCTACTATTTTATGGGGCTTGAGCCTCAGAGAGCTATCTCTTTAAAAAAGGATGACATCATCATAGTGTGTGAATGACTGGTTGCTTCATAAGATATGTTAATAAAAAAAATTCAAAGCCAACCAGGAGAATTATTTACCTAAGGCACATAAGCCCTTAAGGAAAAGTGTCAAAGAATAACTTATAATGTCTGATTAAGTTCCATCCTTAGCCCCATCTCCAAATTGAGATGATATAGAGTAGGGAGGACCCTTGCTCTCAGAGGACAGAAATCACCAGACAAATAACGGACCTTGAAAGAGCAGTCTCTGTATTGAACTATGGGCCTTGATTCTCATGTCTCTCCATTGTGCAGTTCTAGAGAGTCCTATTTTATTCAAGACAACTTGCTGATAATTCACATATCACATCTTAGTTTGCACAGCCATAAGACAACATTATTATAGAATTAAATATTAAATTGCGGGGCACTTCCAGCCACCCAACGTGGTGCCAGCCAAATAGTACTTAAAGAACTCCATAACTAGACTGGAGAGAGATAGCTAAGTGGTTAAAACTATTTGCTCTGTAAAGCCTAACACACCAGGTTCAATTCCTGAGTGCCCACATAAAGCCACATGTACAGGGTGGCACGTGTATCTGGAGTTTGTTTGCAGTGGCAGGAGGCCTTGGCATGCCCCTGCTTACTTTCATTCTCTCTTTCTTTCTGTCTGTCTCACTGAAATAAATAAAAATATTTTTTAAAACTCCATAATTCCATGAAATGAGCAGCACACATCTATTTTTATTTTATTCCAAGAATATTGAAGGTGTCATGAAAATGTAAATACCACAGAGATTTGTGTACATTTTTTTAAAATTGAAGACAAAGAAAAATGAACTTCTCTATAGGTACTCAAGAATATTGAGGCAACAATAAAACTGAGAAAAGTTCCCATATTGATGTCTTCAAAGTATGTAAAAATATCTCTTATCTTGGAAAACAATAATAAATAACACAAGTAAGGAAACTAGAGTCAGGTACGTGATACATTCTGTAAGCCCAGCACTTGAGCAGTGGAAACAGGGAGATTAGGATCTCTATGTCATCCTTGGGCCATCCAAACATAGCTATTGTGAGGACTGGCCGAGCTATATGAAAATAATGAAAAAAAAAAAAGAACGAGAGAAAAAGTGGGGAAGGGAGAAAGGAAGAGAGGGAAGAAATAAGCCATCAGGAGCAGTAATGCCTGGCTAGCCCAGCGTTGCTCAGCAGGCAGGGAGTCTGGACTGTAATGGAGGGTTGAGAGTTGGCAGGGGGTGGTGTGACTGTCCTCAGTTGAAAGTGATCCCTGGCTTCACTGCCTGAAAAACCCATGGTGAAGGGCAGCTGCAGGACGGGAGCTGTTCATGCAGCTGTTCTGTGCCCAGCTTGGTATATTTGCTACTGTTTATACTGGTAGGTGGTTGGGACACAGCCCTGGCACTCCTGTCCTCCGTTTTTGAGTGAAGATTCGCTGCTCCAGTAGAGTACCAAAAGAAACAATGCGACTGTTTCCGTTGTCTAAGAATTTCCATTTGCTAAGTGAGCCAGGCAGGTTCCAGAAACCTCCCTGACCCTCCATCTCTGCATGGGAAGTGAAGCTGTTGGGAGGATGACTGATGTCCTTGTTGTGAGCTCTTTCCTGTATGGTTCTCACTGCGCAGATGCAGAGGCCTCTGTTCCTCATGTGGCATACAGGATGATTCTAGTCAGTCTGCAAAGAAGACATCAACAAGGATATGCCTCAGTCCACAAGGGGACAGGAGGTTAAACTGCTCAGGGGGGAGGATTGGGAAAGTGCTAGAAGCTGGGTCAAGGCCAGCAGCGGGTCCTCCTCTGGGAGGTTTTGAAATGGAGTTGGCCTAGGGTTGTTAGAGCAAGGGTAAGAGGACTCTGGGGGCTTGCCAAGAGCAGGGTTCTGTGGGGAGAGGGCTGATGCCCAGGGCTGCAGGAGGTTACCAATGCCCAGGCTCCCGGTTCCCCACACTCCTCTGCATGTAACTACAAAGCACCTCTCCACGCCTAGTGACATCTTTGTCTTTTGGTTCCAGGCTGTCCACCAGCCACCACTAACACTCAAGACCAGCGTCTGCACAAACCTCAAGGATGAAGGCAGGACTTTCTGGGTCAAGTGTGACACCCAAGTGGGAGAGAGGGAATTGAATGCAGTTCAAGTGTGCATACACAGGGTAGTCACCACACTTGGCAGTTAGGTCATAGGCAATATTTTCACATGTTGAAGTAACATCTCAAAATCATTTGTATCATATAAAATATACAAAATCATGGGGTTTTTTTTCAGAATGAAATGATTTATTTGAGCTGGGGCCACAGCTCAGTCAGTAAAGTGCTTGCATTTCAAGCATAAGGACCCGAGTTCTATCCCCAGAAGTGTGTGTGTGTGGGTATATACATATTGTGGAGACAGACAGGCAGATCCTTGGGGTTTATTGGCTCACCTACCTGGCAAGCTTCAAGAAAGTGAGACTCTGTCTTTAAAAAGATGCAGGATACTTAAAGTTGTCCTCTGGCTTCCACATGCATGCACACACATTTGCACTTACACACACACACAAAACACACACACACACACACACACACACGTGACACAAAGAGTGAAAAGACTGGATGACTGTCTGTCTGCCCTCCCACCCATGAGAAGCTGAAGCTGATGGGTGGGGCCAGAGGTGACCAGTCTCCACAGCTGTTCCTGTACCACTGAGAACCATCTCATCCCAATCAGGCCCCTGGGTGGGGTCCTGTGAAACCACAGCACCTGGGTTTATAGGCGATGAAACCAGCAGATGTGTGTTTCAAACCTTTCTCTACCTTAGGGTTTTGAGTGGATTCCTTAACCTCTCTGCTCATCCGTTTCTTCTTCTTATCACAGATGTAAATGACTTCCTGTCCTGTGGGTTGTGCGAGGACTGAGTCAGACATTTAGCATGTCATATGCACATGTAGTACTTGCTCAACAAATGTTAACTGGCCCCGTTATTAACAGAGTCGCCTTTGTCACCACTCCCACATTCCCTGGGGATTCCCTGCGCATGTCATAGAAGAAGCCTGGCTGTCTCAGTCAGCCCAGTTACCTTGTGTCTCCAGTGTGGCGCTCCCATCACTATGTGCAATAATGCACAGACCAAAGCAGAAAGATTATAGAGAGAGAGGCTGCAGCCATAGGTGGATAAACAGGTCACCGTGAATTCCCTTCCAACATGAAGGTCGAGATGTTCAGTGGTATAACTGACATGGTTCACATCTCAGGTTATCACATCCTCACACTGGTTCTATGAAAGAGCTGCTGTTACTCTCCCATTGCACAAATGAGAAAACTGGCACTCAGACAAGGATGAAGTCAGGCTGAAAGCCAGGAGCTTATTTACCATCCCTTCACAGGAGAAATTTCTTGATGATTAAGGAAACTTCTATAAGTTCTCTCCCAATGTGGCACTAAGACATAGCTATACATGGATGAAACTGTTAAGCAAGAAAACTGTATGCTCCTACATGAATGGAGTCCTGGTCCCGTTCTTGGGTAGCAAACTGGGTCATTAAAGCATCATTACTTTTGTATCCACAGTGGCTCTCTCAGTGCCCAATCCAGCATACCTTCCTTCCTTCATCTGTAGAAAGGGAATAATAACAATGCCTTCTTACACTCGTGTTACATCTTATATGAGTTTAGACGTGTGAATTAGTCATCTTGATAACACAATACCACAGACTGGGTGGCTTAACTGATAGACAAATATCTCTCCTAGTTCTGGAAGCTGGAAATCCACAATTAAACCATTAACCTTGTCAGTTCCTGGAGAAGGCTCTCTTCTTGGCACACATAGGCTCTTTTTACTTTGTCCTCAGATGACAAAAGAAGAGAGTGCTTGATAAAGCCACTAGCCCCATCCTAAGAGCCCCAGCCTCCGGACCTTATCAAATCCTAATTACCTCTGAAAGTCCATATTTCCAAACACTCACTCTCACAATAGGGATCAGGGTTTCAACAGATGAGTTTGGAAGGGCACAATTCAGTCCATGGCCATGTGTGCCTGCCATATGGTAAGTGCTATATATGTGCTGGCTGGTGTGCCATGTACTTTTATACTGTATTATAATTGAGTTTCACGCTGAATGACAAGTCCCCACTCTCTTCTCCATCCTATTCTTCCTCCTGCATGTCACCGTTGATTGCTTAATATGAAACCCAATGGAAGCGTAAAGGATGGAAGGGAAAGAAAAGAGGGGAGTGAAAGCTGTCTGACTGAAGGGGAGAGCAGAGAATATGGTCAGGGTGCCCATTCAGCAGACATCTGTTACCCTAGACAATTGGAACAGGCAGGCTGGCGGAGAGGGGGTGTGGAGGAGAGAGGCTCGCAGAGTTAACATTAACATCCACCCACTCCATGGAGACAGACCACCTCCCACGCTTCGGAGGAGTCACATGGCTCCACCTTGGCATTCCAGATAAAGAGAGAACCTTCCTTAGAATCGGCAGACCTGGTTTCTAGACCCTTCCAGTCCCTTGCTGGGCAGCATTGGGAAAAACATTAGTCGCTGCTGACTTTGGTTGACTCACTCACTCATGAAAGGTTTGGTTTCCTTCTGCCAATCCTGTGAAAGGAAGAGGGAGAATCTCTACAGACAGACCTGGATTTAGCTCTGGGCCTGGCCTCTTTCTAGCCCTATGACCTTGACTTAAGCCTGGCCTGGCTGGGACTTGTTTATGTCAAGGATCTGACTGGGCACCTTCATTCCCTCTTGTCTCTCACTCCCTGTGATTCCTGACTTCTGCAACCAAAGGCAGGACATTCCTGTGCGTCTCAGCCTTTGTTTCCCTTCCAGCATTTAGGTGCTTTTGTCTTCTGAGTTTGAAAAGACCGGACAACTTTCAGCCGCTTCCCAGTCACTGGTGTTTGGGAGCCTGGTGATGATAGTGCTTTAAGGCATTTCCATAGCCTCCAGGATCCTTGGGAAAACAAGCACCCTGGCCCCTCCCCTTTCACAGCCCTTTAGACTGAATGAAAGCAAGGACAGTGAGATCAAAGGCTGGAGAGATGGCTCAGACCAGAGTTTGGATCCGCAGATGCAGAAGCCTAGAATGCCTACAACTCATGGGCTAGCTAATCTAGCTGAATTAGTGAGTTCTTAGTTCAGTAATAGACCTTGTCTCATCAAAATAAGGTGGAGAGAATTAAGGAAGATGCCCAGTGTTGAACTCTGGTCTACACACACACACACACACACACACACACACACACACACACACACACACACGTGAACCTACATGCACACGTGCACACATACCACTCACATGTAAAAAAAAATAAATAAAGAGATCAAAGACCAAACCCTGAAGAGGCCCAGTTCCTGCGCTAGAAACACTAAGGAAGAGAATCAGGAAAGCCCACCTCACTTCTGGGGATCCCACAGGGAAGGTAGGATAAAGACCCTCAAAAACTTGAAGATGGAGGAGGAGGCGCCAAATACACAATGGTAAACAGATTTATTCAGCCTGCTGTGTCTGGCTAGGTCTACCCTGTCCATTGCACAAAAATCTAAAGTGAGTTCCATGTGGCCCACATAATGAGCTTCATATGACTGTTATGATGTCCCAGTTAATTTAAAGGCAAAACTTCTTCCAAATGTGGGTGGCCCTGCAGCATGAGGCTGTCAGGTCAGGACAGGAACAGAGGAAGGCCAGAGAGCAAGGAGATGTGGGCAAGTCTTGCCTGAGGATGTGCCTGCAAGCACATTGCACTGACCAGCCAACTATCACAAGCACTTTCCCGGCTGCTTGTAAGACCTTGGTCCTGGGGACTGGGGACTGGGCACTGAGGATATCACCTGCAATTTTCTAGGGAATTCCTCCCTGGTCTATCAGGCCCTGGTTATCCTTCCCAGATTTCTCTGTCTCTTGTTCATTCCTCCAACAGGTAGACACATTCTGAGCCTGTCCTTGTCAGGAGTCCAACCTGATGCTGAGAATATAGGCCACCCATGACCCAGCCCTTTTTCTTGTTCCCTTGCTCATGCAGAAACCAGATGTTAAGTTGGACAGCAGGGCTCCACACTCCACAATGACTTATGGAGCCCTGCCTGTGTCCACAGGAGAACCCTGTCCCTAGACACAATGGAAGAAAGGTACTTCCTGGCCCTGGGGACAACCCTGGAGTTCAAGGATGGCTGACGGCTCCTTCCGAATTCCCCTCATCCATATTATTTGAAGACTGGGGTCTGTGAGCAGCACCTCTCACCATCACCTCAGAGCTCCATTGGTTTCCAACCTCATTTTGGAATTAAGATTGGTGGACACCCTTTCCTCAAGGACTTTAAAAGAAACAAAGACAAGAGGAGACCTTAGTGGACTTCTGTCACATCATGACCCAGAACTGAGCAGAGAAGAGTCACCATGGCTCCTGGGTCAGCAGGATGTAAATCTCACAAGAAACTTTCATTTTCTAAAGGAAAAAAATGTGTGCATAAAAACATCATGTTAACAATAGTGAGCATTGATAGTATACCTACAGGCACATATGTGATTGAAATTCACCGAAACAGGGAAAGTCCATATCAAAAGAAGAGAGAAAATATGTGCTTATTTATTTATGTATTCATTTATTCCATAAGTTCTTATTAAGCACTACATGTACTATAGACACTATTCTGGGTAGAATCTATTGACACACTATACTAATGCCCTAACCCTCAGTGGGTACCTGGGAGCTTTTATATGACACATAATTTTAGTACCATAATATTCCATTGTACATAACATAAGCAATATGCTAACCAGGAAAGGGCCCTCAAAGACATCCAGGTCCTAATATCAGATATTCATGCAATATCAACCAGACTTATAGATGCGATGCCTTTCATGGCAAAAGGTACTTTTCAGAAGTGATGCAGTGAGGAATCTTGAAACAGGAAGATTCATGCTGGATTATCTATAATTCTGGCCTGACTTGATCTCAATGCTGATTAAGGTGAAAGAGAGAGGCCAGAGAGTCAGAGTCAGAGGTGATGGGAGGTGGAAGCCAGGTCTGAGTGATCCACTTACCTGTCCTTAAGGATGAAGGCAGCCATTGTCAAGGACCATCAGCTACCTTTGCTACTAGAGAGCACATCGAAATGGATTTGCCCCACAGCTTCCAGAATTATGCGGCCCTTGCCAGCAACTCATTCTAGCCCAGGGAGGCCTACTTTGGACTGGGACTCTCCAAAGCTATGAGGTGGGAAATTCATGTCGCTTGACATTTTTAAACATGTGGGGTTTTTTTTGGGGGGAGCAGTAATAGTAATAATTTGTAGCTAAAATCATTCAGTAAACAAAAGGAATTGGGAAAAATAGAGAAAGTGGGAAAGAAACATGCAATCTAAAGATTTTCAACAAGATAGTGCTGTCTGTCCACCTTGCTGTCTGGGTAGGTTCCCGAGCAGACTGGGAGAGATATACATGATGCTTTTATCTATATTTGGTCTTAAACATAGTCCTACATTTATAGCTTAATGGAAGTTTCTGGGACAATGACAATTCCATGTAACTTTCCATGTCTTTATTGATATCAGAACATAAACCCTGGACAAGGGAAATTCCTAAACTTATTTCATTTTTTTGCATGTGTAGTATGTATGGTTATGTGTGTATGTATGGTGTGTGTGTATGTGTAGTATTATGTTTGTGTGTGTGTGTCTGCATGTGTAGTATGTATGGTAGTGTGTGTGTGGGTGTGTGTGTTGTATTTACATGTGTATGCAGATGCACTCATAGGCTTACAGAGGCCAGAGGAGAATGTCCAGAGTCCTTTATCTATAGCTCATCTTCATATTTCCTTGACATGAAGTCTATCTAGGAATGCAACACTGCAGTTTTCACAAGCCTCAGAGATTCTCCCAATTCTGCTTATATGGGCACTGGGGAATCAAACTCAGGTAGTCTCAGGCCGTCATGCTTATAGCAATCACTCTTACCTGCTGAGGCATCTCTCCAGCCCTGGTTTTTATAATACTAGAGACAGCACCTAGAGTTTTGCACAACACCTCCAGACATAATGACATCATGCTTTGGGGACAGAAAGGTCATTAAGTTTAATAGTAAAGGGCTTGAGCTATGAAGTCAGACAACCCTGAGTTGAGCTACTCTTCCCTTACTACCTGTATAATCTTAGACAAGCTCCTGAAGTCCCCTTGCCTTAATCTCCTAAAATTTGTGTGTGTGATGCACAAATCATGGCAATTTTCAGCCACTCTGTAGGAAAGAGTGAAGTGGGATAGAGCCTGCAGTGTCTGGCGCATGGTAAGCCCCTGGTAAGTGATTGTGGTTAGGACATTCGGAATGATTATTGGAATGCTCTCTGTTGTCGGGCTATAATTGCCCTCCAAGGGCTCATCTGCCTCCCAGACAACCTGCCTGCTTCCAGCACCCATTGCACAAGCTTAGGAACAGGCTTGCTGAACTTTTTTGGTAAAGAGGCAAAGTTTGACATGGAAAGGAAGTCCTGTAGAGAAAATAAACATAAAGAGGTGCTTGGAAGTGAAATGATGGTCATCAAAGATCTCGTTGTATATATATTGTACAACTGCCATGTGTCGGGAGACAACACACCACAAAAGGGGAGAAACTTGAACTTGTGCTTCCTAGGGCCCTTCTAGATTCATTTCCAACATACCACACACACACACACACACACACACACACACACACACACACACACACACACAAAGGGATCAGGTGAGAGAGGAGACTCTCTAATTAGAGTACTGCTTCAAAATTACAAGATCAGATGAAGATCACTGGTTCAAACTGTTATCTCTGTTTTTCCTAATCTTATTTCTGAGATACAAAAATCAAGAGTCAAATATACATACATCAAATGTCAAGGATGGTCATCGTGTCTTCACCTTTCCACATCTTTTTCACTGTCACTATTTTTTTTCTGTTGCAGAAGTGTATCATTAAAATATGCTCAGTGGGGCTGGGGAGGTTGCTCAGTGGTTAAAGGTGCTTGCTTACAAAGCCTGAAGGTCTGGGTTCGATTCCCCAGTACCCATGTAAAGCCAGATACACAAAATTGCACATGCATCTGGAGTTCACTTGCAGTGGCAAGAATCCCAGTCACCAATTCATTCTCTCTCTTTGCAAATAAAAAAGAATAGAATACTTAAAAATCATACTAAACTCATTTTTAAGGATTGGTTTTCCTAAGTCAGCCTAGGGTTAAATGAAAGGGGTAACGCCTTGAAGTCATCAATAAGGACAGAACTCCTTTCCACCCCCACCCCAGAGTTGTCAAAGGAGATATTGGTTCTAGGTTCCTCGATGGGCATTTCCAATTGAAATGTAGAAATAATTCTGAGTCACTCAGGGTCAACTCTGGTAAACAGACTGAGAGGTCTGAGGAGACACTGACCTTTCCTCCAAAGCTTTGAGCAAAGGGGATTTGTTTTACACTTGGAGTAGAATTATAAATCTTATATCCACATTTGCTGAGCATTGAGTAATAAGGTGGGATCTTATGATCTTTTTTTTTTATGAATTTTAAACCCTCATCTCCATTCTCTCTTGTAGAAACCATTGTTCACATCATCATTCTTATCTTCATTTTGTGGGTTAGGAGATGGAAATTAGGGGAGATACAGTCAGTTGATCAAGGTCATATGCTTAGCAAAATGTGAAGTCAGGACTTGAACCTGGATAACGGATACAAATCCTAGGCTTTTATCCCCACCCTGTTCCATGTGTGAAACTTCCACAAAGCACACCCCACTGAACACACTGACAGGAATGGAGAGGGCAGAACTCTGCCTGGAAGTTCATGGTTCTGTCGTGTGTCTCAAACATTCACTTGTTGAACCCAGTGGTTGGCATGAGTCCCACGAGATGAGCAGAAGGATAAGGCTCTGCCCTCTTGCACCCAAGTGTCTCCTCAGGAGATAATCTTCAACACCAAAGCACTTTCAGAAGAGTGACAGGTCCCAGATTCACATTTGGGAAAGATTTTTCTGGCTACAATAGGAGTTTGACATGACTTCCATCAAATGCTAGGTTCAAATGAGTTTTAAAAAATCAAAAGAACTTAGATCTAGAAAAGTATACTCTTTCCTTCCTCCTCTGAGCTTCATGTGTTTGTTATGTTTTCCCCTTTTTATATCAAACCTAGCTGTTTTCCTTTGATTTGTAGGTTTGTTCTCACTGTTTCACGGGCACACCTTGATTGAGTTCAGAGTCTGTGTCCTCACGTGGTGTCTTCAACAAGTACGGTGCCTGGTGCATTGTTGGCTCCCTAGTAGCTTTTCTCATTGCCCACAAATTGAATTATATGTATTATGTATATGTCATTTAATAGATTAAAAAGTGCACACACACACACTTCATGGACCTTCTCCCTCTCATCCCTTCAGTCCAAAAGTCAAGGATCCATTCCTCTCCAGGTTGAGTCTCTATGACAAACAAGGGACACTCTTTGGTAGGGAGTTCATGATTTGTGAGAAAACAGACCAACCAGGCTCATATTTTACTATCAAAATCCAAAACTCTTTGTCAATGAGAAAATTCACCGTGGACACATTTCTAATGACCTCAAAATGCTAATGACATTCACTTGACTCCACGCTTCCTTCTTCCTAATGGTACTGCCAAAAAAAAACGCCAGGCAAGTGTGGAGCTCGGCCTACCTCCCCGGAATGCTGAGAGAATGAAATTACAGAATGTATTCAAAATGCTCTAAAACCAGAAAAGAACATTCCAAGAACTGTCTCTGAGGCAGTACTTGTTAGACACTTTAACTGGGCATGGTTATGAGTTCCTTCACCTTATAGCCTTGGCTGGACCGGAAAACATTACCTCCACCCCAGTTCAGAAATGGGGTGGGGTGGCTGAAGGACCCCTCCCTAGCACTCAGTTTATTAATGGTTATAATTCACAATAATTTTGGTTCCCCCCTCTCTATAATTTAATCCAAAGGAGTGTTTTAAAGACTGTAGTTCAAAGTCTGGTACATAGCAGGTGTTCAATGAATGTTGGAAACTAACTTCCCTTGTAGCTTTAACTAATTAATTAATTGGTTAATTAACTAATTGGTTGAGGTAGAGTCTCACTCTAGCCCAGGCTGACCTGGAATTCTGTAATTCACTATGTAGTCTCAGGTGGCCTTGAACACATGGCCATCCTCCTACCTCTCTGCCTCCTGAGTGCTGGGATTAAAGGCATGCGCCACCACACCCAAATTTTGAACCTCACTCTGCACCCCTCTCCTGTCTCCAAATGGTATCTTTCTGGAAACACCATAAAATAGAGGAATAGAGGAGGAGGGATGCTTTCCCTGCTCCCAATAAACCAGTTATCCCCCCTCCAAAAATGATGTGTCATGGTTGGCAGTGAAGTATATAGAAATAATGCTCCTGAATAATAGCGCATTACAACCTCTGATTGGTGCTTGCTTATTATTTGCTATTTTATTTTAAAAACACTTTTATTTATGCTTTGACAATTTACACATGTACATAAAGTAATTTGAGCATATGAACCCCCATTACAATCCTCACTCATCCCCCATCCAGTCCCACGGAAACACTTCTGCTTTTCAACTACTTCCCCTTTATAAGCCTTTGTGTCTAACCTGTGACATGTGTATGTGTGTGTGCAAGAGAAAAAGACCCACTGAGTTTAGTTAAGGTTGCCTTATGAGCAGGATTGGGTGGTTATTTACTGGAACGTGGGCAACTTGCCAGTGGTACTCCACTGTAGAAAATAACCTTCCCTCCCCCAGTGACTGGGAGCTGCCAACGGGATGTACCCTGGCAAAGGAGATTAAATCCCTAATTGCTCCTATAATAACTGTCGTTCTTCACCTCGAAGGTTCAGAGGTGCTTCCTGGGGGAAAGAAAACGATGGAGAGATGGCCAGACAACTCTAGGCTGTGTCTCTTCACTTCCCATGTAGCCTCATCTAGAGTCTTAGGTTCTGCAAAGAAAGTGGGGTTCTGTGCCAGGCATGAGATACCTGGGATGTGCTGTCCCCCTATCCCCCCTGCCTGCCACACTTGTGGTCAGGAGAAAGGAAGAGGTCATGATAGTACAGAATCAGGACTCCATAGACCTGGCTGTCAAGGTTACCCCTTGTGGATGGAGCTGTGATGCTCATTGTGCCCTGGCTAAAGAGCCATACCTCGGGAGACCAGCTAGGATGGAGCCCGCCTGGAGATGTGATGAGCAGGTAGAAACTGCAGCCCGAGTCCCAGGGCCTAACTGGGAGCCCAGGAGGTAACCTCCTTCCAGGTCTTTCCTGATGAAAAGACTGGTGTGTCAGGGAGGCAGCGATTCCTGGTAAGATGAAAACATCAGAGACTTAGGATACTAGAAGGAAAACAAAAGTCAATTCAGTGCAGGGAGTGGAAAGCAGGGAAACGCTATGAGAAGAGCCCACCTGCACAGGGGCAGGCTTGCTCTGCAAAGTGGTTGCCTAGATCTATAGTAGCAGAAGCAACCCTGGGCTTACCTGCTCATGGAGGGAAGGCTCTTTCTGTTCCCTGGTCAGATGGGAATGGCATGCAGGAACTCCAGGGAAACCTGCCTCCTCCTTCCAGATTGATACCCTCTTGGTCTGGGGCAGGGCTGCCTTCCCGCACCATCCTCTCTTGACTCCGTAAGGCAATTTCATTCCTCTCTTTGTTTGAGGGGAAGACATCCTTGATAACTTCTTGAAACAAGACCTACTACAAAAAAAAAATGAATTTTCCAAGCCTTGCCCCATGAAATATTTTTATCCCATCCTCTGACAGGAAATTCTGAAAGAGAATAATTCCTGCTGGGTTTGGTGGTTCACACCTTTAATCCCAGCACTGTGGAGGTAGGAGGATCACCATGAGTTTGAGGCCACCCTGAGACTACATGGTGAATTTCAGGTCAGACCCTACTTTGAAAATTTTTAATTTTTTTTTAAATGAGTAATTCCTTTGAAATTTTGAAGGGCTATAGCAGTAAAAAAAATTCAGGAACTTTTTTTTTGGAGGGAGGGGGTTTCTAGGTAGGGTCTCCCTCTAGCCCAGGCTGACCTGGAATTCACTATATAGTCTCAAGCTGGCCTGAAACTCATGACAATCTTCCTACTTCTGCCTCCCAAGTGCTGGGACTAAAGGCATGCACCACCACGCCCAGCCTTATTTCTCTTTTTCAAATTTTATTTATTTATTTATTTATTTATTTATTTATTTATTTATTTATTTGAGAAAGGCAGACAGAGAAAGAGAGAAAGAGGGAGTGTATGGGCATGCCAGGGCTTCCTGCCGCTACAAACAAAATCCAAATGCATATGCCCCTTTGTGCATCTGGCTTTACATGGCAAGTGGGTAAACAACCCTAGGCCATTAGGCTTTACAGGCAAGTGCCTTTCGGGCACTGAACCATCTCTCAAGCATCTTCCTCCTCTTCTGAGATCTTCTTACCCCCAGAGTGGAGACATTTCATAATGATATGTACATTATCAGTGGGTCCCTAAATCTCAAAAACCATGCCTTTAATTTTGGAAAACACTTGAGTTGTCTTCCTGATGATTCCCTTGGTTTCTATATTTTTTTTTTTCATTTTGGAGCTCTTACCATTTAGATGTAAATCCAGCTTCTAAATCCTAAATCCTAAATTCCTAAATCCAGCTTCAGATTTGATTTTCTCATACTTCCCACTTCCTTGATCTTGCCTTGATTATTTGGTTGGTTGAAATATTAGTTAGTTGACATGCTGCTCTGAACAAATACCTAACCAGAAGTGAAGAAAAGGTTTATTTTGACTTATAGTTCTAAGGGGTACATTCCGTTATGTTTGGGAACGATTGGAGGCAGGAGCAGCTCCCCTGCCTTATCATATTGTATCCACAGAAAGGAAGCAGAGAGCCAAAAGGAACCAAATGGAATGAAACCAGGATATAAAACTTCCAAGCTGCCCCTAGAAACCCACCTCCTCCAGCAAGGCTCCACAGTCTAAAAGGTTTCACAACCTCCCCAAACAGCACCACCAGCTGGGAGCCAAGTGTTCAAACACATGAGCCAATGGGGAACATTTTGCATTCAAAGGACACCAGTTGCTATCCATAAAACAAAAATTATCTTTCAATCCCTGTAATGCAAAATTTTCTCTATTTTTTTTTCTTTTCACTCTACACTCCCTGCATCTCCTCCAAGTCTCATTTCTCTGTTTTGGTACCTCTTCCATGCAAGTGGCCTCTTTGGGTGTCTGCCCGTATCTAAGTATAGACAGACTTGGTGGAGACAGGTTCTGGGAACCTATCATCATTGGGGCCTTTAGTTCTCTCTTCTAGAAATTAGATTAACTAGGATCCCAGAGAACATCCTCCTAATGCCTTTTATGATGGAGACAACAATGACCTCCCCTAAAAAATCTAGGCTCTAAATCACTAGGCCTTATAAATATGTTACCTTACACGGCAAAGGAGACTTGGCAAATATCACTGTTAAGGACCTGGAGATGGGGAAATTCCTTGGATCATCCACTGGGTCACTAATCACAGAGGTCCTGATATGGAGACAGTAAGTCAGAGTCAAAGGAGGAGAAGTAACTGTAGAAACAGAGCGAGGAGGGGCTTGGGGCAGAGAATGTGTGCAGGCTGGGCAAGCTGGGCGAGGCAAAGAGACAGATTCTTCTTGCAGCGTGCAGAAAGGACCAACACCTTGATTTTAGACCCTTGAAATGGATTTAAAACTTCTGACAGCTAGAACTGGAGGTAATAAAGTGGGGCTCTTTGAAACCACTAAACAGGAAGCAATTCCAGCTGTAAGAGGAGCCTAATAGAGCCTGTCACTGGGAGCTCTCTGCTTTCTGTGTGGACTTGTGCATGCTGTGTCCTGGCATTCACGTAATACCCTGCCACAACTGTGCATGGTATCCTTCCATCTGGAGGACCTCCACTGAAAACACACCTTCAGGGTCCAGGGTGGTGGCTCATGCCTATGATCCTAGAAATGGGGAGTCTAAGGCAGGAGATCACCATGAGTTTGAGGCCAGCCTTATCTAAAGAGTGAGTTCCAGGTCAGCCTGGGCTAGAATGAGACCTTTCCTCAAAAAAAGAGCGGGGGAGAGGGAGGAAGGAAGGAAGGAAGGAAAAAGGAAAGGAAAGGAAGGGAAGGGAAGGGAAAGGAAAGGAAAGAAAAGAAAAGAAAAGAAAAGAAAAGAAAAGAAAAGAAAAGAAAAGAAAAGAAAAGAAAAGAAAAGAAAAGAAAAGAAGGTGAAATGTACCTTCTTCAGAAAATAACTCTCAAATTTCAGCCAGGAGGGGTAGGGATGATCTCCCAGAAATATAAAGCAACAGAGATCTAGACACCTATCCATTCCTCCCTCCTCAGTTCCAGAAGAATCTGGAGTTGCCAATTCCTGAGCCATTAGCCGAATGACTAATGACTCCCAGCTTTCCCACCAGGATCCAGGGTTGCTATTCTAACCTCTTGCCACTTACCGCCAGCTGCTCACATGCCTCCTCTGCCCCATTCTCCCTGGTTTCAGCAGATTGTGCCTTAGCAACAAAGCTCCTCTTGTAGCTTTGGTGGTGCATCCAGGAAATGACTGGTGCTCTTTCGGGGAAGTCCTCATGCTTTCTGCTATAGGAACATTGAGCCTTGGGTTTCCCTCTGGGAGTCACTAATGGTCACACCTGTGAGACCTATCTCTCTCCTAGTACCTCTCAGGGTACTTTGGAATGCCTTTTCTGAGAACCTTCCTCCTTATTTAGGGCACACTTGCTCAAGACTGGCTCAATTGAATGTCCCTAGGAAGAATGATCTCTCAGAAACTGGAAGCAAGGGGATCTAGGCACTTGTTTCCCCCTTTCTCAGATCCCAAGAATCTGGAGTTACAAGTAAACCATGGTCTTTACAACCTGAGGTCCTTCCCTGTGTGACTGCTGTCCTCTTCCACCCTTGCCCTAGCCCCCCTTCCCTGCTTTCTGGAAACATATATATATATATATATATTTGAGAGGGGGGGGACCAGGGCCTCTTGTGAGCAAGCCAGCACCTTCCACCACTGAGCTATCTCTCCAGCTCAGCCTCTGGTTTAATAAGCCCGTAAAGGCTACTAAGCATGTGCATCCAAAACAAGACATTTTTCTTATAGTTCTGGATGCTGGGAATCCAAAATCAAGGGTTGCTTTCCTCTGAAGCATAACCTGTGGATGGCTCCCTCTTGATGTCTCTTCACAGTCATGCCTCTCTGTGTCTTCATCTCCTGTTCATGTAAGGACACCAGTCACAGTGAATTAGAGCATGTCCAAAAACCCTCATTAACTTAACTACCCCCTAAGGCTCTGTTTCCAAATACAGTCACATTCTGAGATGTCAGGACTGGGTTTCAATATGTCAGTGGTGACAGGGGCACAGTTCAGATCCTGACACTGGCTTCCTCTATGACTCTGGTGCCTTCTGATTCTTTGTGTCCCCGAAATGCCTGTGGTCACATATCTGGAATACCAGTACTGAACCCGCCACATTCTTAATTTCTCTCTTGCAAACCAATGGTCATGAAATCAATCCTGTGGAGACAACCACAGCCCCAGGTGCCCTGCCTTGCAGCACAGGGAAGAGCCATAGAGCCATTGGTGTTTGGTGTCATACTTTTATGCTCAGACTACACAAAATATTTTAAAATCAAGTGAAAACAATATATGCTGCACACATATTTGTATACAACACTAACTAAAATAAAGATTCGTGTATAATCTTTTGAAACTTTGGTCTACTTTTGAAGCTTTAGTTAGAAAAGACAGAACCCTTTCAACAATGACCATTCATACCCCAATAAATGGACCTTTAAAATGTCCACAGAGGGTTGACAGCCTTCATGAGAAGTATGTGCCAGTGGATAAAAGCAGAGGCTTTGAAATCAGACAGGCCTGCATTTAAATTCTGTTCCTATCACATATTAATTGTGTGACCTTGAGCAAACTGCTGAACCTCTTGGTTTCCTCATTTGTAATAATATCTGGCTCATGAAGCCATTACGAGAAACAAGTTAGATGTGCAACAGTGTCTACACATGGCCTGTGTGGGGCACAGGCTGTTCAAGGAATGGATGGGGTTCCCCCCCACTTTCTCTCCACAATCCACACACCTGAAGAAAATAGTACCCCAGCCAGCCAGACCCTTCCACCCCACCTGCCAGCCCTGCCAATGTGGCTGCCAAGCCCTGATCTTGCTCATTTCTAATAAAATCTTTGCCCTCCCCTCTCACCCACTGAAGAGGGCATGTGCAAATCTTATGGTAATAGATTCCTTTGGCCAATTCACTTGGCAGGTTTTATATCCTAAAGACTATTTGACAGTTTCCCTGGGCCTTTCTCTAGGGGCCCCCTAAGGCTTAGAACCCTCAGAGAGATTAACTTCTGGCTCTCCCAGCTGCTGGACCAGTTTCCTGGGAGCAGTGCCTCGTCACCTCAAGCCACCTGCTTCAGAGAAAGGTAAAGGGAAACTTGCTGACAGAGCTTTTGGAAAGATTCAAAGAGGAAGGAGGGGGAATATAAACATTTACAGAACACCATTTTTAACCTGCCAGGCCCTTGACATCATTGACCTCACAGTCTCCCCAGCCACCCAGCCTGGAAAAGTCACCCTCCCTCCTCCCTCCTCTACAGATAAAGAGGCAGGGATTTAGAGATGTTAAACTATGCTGAGTGGAAAACAAGGCTCAAAGCTGCTGCTTGGTGAGACCGAATCCAAACCCAAACTTCTTTCCCTGGAGAACCTCGAACCCTCTCTGCAACCTCTCCTCACATCGGTCTAGCCTCTGGTGCAGCATCCATCACCTTCCTCTTTGTGTTAGAGTCAGGTTTTTTATGGTCATGTTTTCTGTTCTCTCCTCTTTCAGATTAGGAGTAGCAGCTCATTCATGTTTCCATGCACATAGTAGGACTTAGGATGTGTCTGGGACCAAAAAAAGTGCCTAAATACATAAGCATATAATTTAATGGACAACATATTTATGAATAGTGAATTCACACAGTAGGGCCTGGGATGTGTCTCAAACAAAAGAAGTGCCTAAATATATAAGCATATAAATTAATGGACAACATATTTATGAAGAGTGAATTTGCAAATGATTGGCACAATGGATGGATGAAAGGAGGGAGGAACTAGCACATATCAGAAAACGGACAGAAAAAAAATGAATGCTACACACATGCAAACAATGAATGTATTCTATGGATTATATGAATTGATGAATAGGTGAAGAAACAAATAATGATGAATGACAATGCAAATGAATGTATGAATCAATGAATAAACATAGACATGTGGGAGTGGAGAGGAGAAAAGGTGAATACCAAATGGGCAGATGAACCAGAGAGGGAATAGATACACACACACACACACACACACACACACACATATATATATATATATATATATATATATATATATATATATATATATATAATGCAAGAATGAATAATGAATACATAAATGAATTGAGGTGTGCATATATACAGAAATGAATGAATGAGCCAACAAATGGGTAATCTGAGAGCCTTCCCAGGTTCCCTAGGACTCTCCCCACCCCAACCACGGAATATCAGAAAGCCTGAGATAGTGCAACCAGAGGAGATGCCAGGAGTCCGCTGTAAAGTTCAGCTTCCAGTCTGAGGGCCACCTGCGCATCATGCAAAGCAGCAGACACCAGGTAGTTTGCAGAAGCACACTGTCCCAAGCAAGCGGAAACCCAGGAGCACAAGGTAAAGCCACCATCCCTTTGCCCTTCTCCCCATATTCTCACCCAGCACCCCGCTCCTCCCCAATCCCAGAGAACAAGCAGGCACCCACAGACAAGGAATTAATTCTTAGCTTCTTGTAATGAAGAGGCTGCTGCAATATCTTCGCAACAAGCAGCAACCCACATGTTCGATTACGACAGGTTGAGCCATTCCACACTCCCCAGTGCCAGGGCTCAGGGAAAAAGAAAGGAAAATCACAGCCACCGAAACACCAAGCAAGACACACGCTTCCTGGCACAAGCAGCACCAGGCAGGTCCAGACTGAAAGAGCCCAGCACCTCATCTCTTCTGCCCGCCTGCTGCCCAGGGAGGCTTGCCTTGGCTCCCCTTCCTCTTCAGAGGGTTTTGAATGACACCTCCCTGCTCACCTCTGGGAGCCAATTCCTGCAGGATTGTGGCAAACCGGTATTTCAGGTCCCCTTGGCAACCCCCAAATACCCTGCCTGGGGAGGGCTTCTTCAGGACCCGAAGAGAATTCTGGGTGAGAGTGATCATCTTTGCTGCCTGGGTTGCTGCTTTGGAGGGAGGGAGGGAGGTTGGCTGGGGGAAGCAGAGAGGAAGACTGTCTTGGAAGTGAGGAAGATCTGCTAAAGGGAAGGAATGTCCAGATAGATTTCAGGTGCTGGGAGAGAGAGAGGACGCCACATGCAGATTCCTGGGACAGATGACTGCTGGCTCCCAGTTTTCATCATGTGGTAGCTTGCTCTCTGATGCAACTTTGAAGTAATACCTGCCACGGAGGACTGGGTGCACATTAGGCCTCCGGCATTTGTCAAGCACCGATTTAATCATTCTAGCTCTGCACACGTGGGAAGGAGTTACTTTCACTCCTGGTTCTGTCGCAGGGACTCAAGCAGTCTGGGTGGTCCCAGAGCTGGGGGGCTGCACTGTGTTTAGGGGAACACGTGTCCTCTAGGCTTTCCTTGGCTTCCAGGGCACCGGGATGTCTATAGAGCTCCTGCCAAATCTCCTTCAACTTTATAGTTTGCTTGGGGAGGGCTGGGGGTGATAGGAGAAAGACCTTGGCCTTGGTGACTAGCTCCAAACAACAGCTTCTGAGGAAGATAATGATGTGCACCAAATTACCGATTTTTATTGGCCACTTTGGGGAATATAGTTATTTGTCAGGAAATGAAAGAGAATGTTTGTGCTTATAAAATTATATGGAAAATCAATGTTGTGTTAAGTATATTTTTCAGTTTTTTGAGTCAAGGACCGTACTCCAGCCAATTCTAGTAAGCTCCAAGGAAGAAGGAGATGTCCCCAAGCACTAGTAGGGGGCTGGGCAGAAAGGTTAATCGGTCATTTAATGCTGTATTCCTTCCCCTTGGGAATATGCTCTGTGTGCCAAAGTGATGCAGGTTTTAATGTGGTTGTGAGCGTTCCATCTCAGCAGTAGAACCTGACACCATGCCAGACAGAAAGTTCTGGAGTTCAGACCTGTACTTCAACTTAGAAACTTAGAGATGCTGCCACAGGTGGGGTGACTCTGGTAGGGGAATTGGAAGTTAATGGACGTGTGTAGTGAGGAAAGAGACCAGAACTGTCCCAAACTCGAGAGAGGAAGGAGCATGACCTTGTCTCCAAGTCTCAGTGGCCTTCTTCAATCAGTAGAAGTGGAATGTATGATTCTCCCAATGGCACCTGTCCAGTTCTGGGCCTGGCACATGGAAGGAAGAGGAAGGATAGGAACAGCCAGGGCTTCTGCCCTCTGTATCACAGTGTGGCACGCAGACTTGGACAAGTAAATAGAGCTTGTAGGAGGTCGAAAGTTGATCACGTCAGGTGTATCCAACCCGTAGCCAGAAGGCCACATGCTGCTAAGGAAATCTATGAATGCCACCCAACACAAAAGTATAAATTTACTTAAAACTTTATGAAAATTTTGAGATATTATTAGAACCCAACTGCGTGTGACCTTTATAGATGACAACTTTGTGTCATAAAGTAACAAGGTCGGGCCTTGCCTGTAAAGCAGCTACCAACAAGATTCCCATCTGTGACTCTAAATCCTATACCAGATAAGAGGGTAATATTTTGACGACATTGAATTGGGAATCAATAACCTGTAGAAACCTCTGTTTCTAACCTGTGAGGCCCATGTGTGATCTCTCTGTCATGCCTTTATGCATGTGCTTTGTAATTGGACGCTTCTGGGCTTGTTGTTATTGTTTTGAGATATGCTCTCATGATAGAACTCAAGCTGGTCTCAAACTCATTGTCTAACCCAGGATGGTCTTGCAATTGTAAAACCTCCTGAGTGCTGGGATCATAGGCATACGTATATGCCACCATGCCTGGGCTAAGAAGCTTTTGAAAAAAAAAAACCATATTTTTATCTATTTATTTGTAGGCAGAGAGAGACAGAGAGAGAATGGGCAAGCCAGGGTCTCCAGCCACTGCAAATGAACTCCAGATGCATGTGCCCCTTTGTACATCTGGATTTACGTGGTTACTGAAGAATCAAACATGGATCATTAGGTTTTGTAGGCAAACCCCTTAGCTGCTGAGCCATCTCTCCAGCTTCTAAGACGCTTCTTAAGTTGTCTTTCAGCCTGCATTGCACACAGTTATGCTAAGGTAGTCTTACTGATTAGTGGAGAATCCTGTGAAGCGGAAAAAAATGTGGTCTGGACTGAAGGAGGTGCACATTGTCTTTGTCTCTTACTAGATGTGTGTCTTTGATGTGTGGACTGCCTCATTTTATAGTGTTTGAGTTTTCTCATTTGAAAAATGAGTGTTGGTTTGTTTCGGTGATCACTTAGTTTAGTTTTTTTTTTTTCTTCCTGAGGTACGTTTGTGGTAGGAATTAAATGCAGCAATGCACACCAAAATCAAACACAGTGCCTCTCACAACAAATACATTACCTAAGGGGGTGAAGGGACTAAGGAGATGGCACAGTCAGCAGAAAAAACAACATGAAGATATGAGTTCTGATCCCCAGAACCCATGTTAAAGCTGAGTGTATTGGCACACACTTGTAATTCTAGTGTTGGAGAGACAGAGAAAGAAGGACCTCCAGGCTTGCTGGACAGCTACTTAGTGGCATCGGTGAGCTCCAGTAGAGAAACTGTCTCAAAAAAAAAAAAAACTTAGGTGGAGAATGTTTGAGGAAGAAATCCAATGTGGATCATCTCTGGTCTCTAGAAGCATGGGTACACATGTGAATGCACCTGTGTGCCCACACACATACAAGCATGCACAAATACCTCACAAATAAAAAGATATATTTAAAGATACAGATATGGTTGGCCTCATTCCTATTTCTACAGTGAGTACTATAAAATGCTGTCAGAAACAGAGTGCTATGTTCATACCTTCTGGAGCCTGAGGATGGGAATTTTGTGAGTGTACACATAGAGCTTCAGGTTCAGAAGCAGAATCTGAAAAGGTCCTAAGTCTTTTTAAATATTCTGATCAAAGTTTGGTAATGTTTAGGTAATACCTAAACACAACATATTTTCAAATTGACTTGCAAGAGTATTTCGTCCTATGGGTTTCTCTATAACTCTCTAGGATGGGCCTGTTCCTTTATATGGACATGAATAATTGTCATATTCAACCCCCCCAACCTCATGCAAACAAACAGCAAATTATAATTGTTTTAAATTAAGATGATCTCTACTCCAATAAAAAAGAGAAAGAGGAAATAGGTTTATTTAAAAATTATTTCTCTAGGACACAAAATATACTAGTATCTCAATTATGAGATGAATAAAAATAAACCAATAAAAATACAAAAATTCTTCTGAGTAGAAATGCAAAAGTTTATACTGTGGTTGTCTTTGCATGATAGAACTATAGTTTTCTTCCTTCGATTTCTTTCATATTTTCTCAGTTTTTATGATGTACATACCTTATTTTTTAATGTAAGCTTTTCATGCTTTTAGAAGAATTGTTACATTAAGTAACGGCACTTTCCAGAACAGTATGTTTCCACTTACTGAGTCAACTAGTAACTAACTACACCTCACCTTTCTGGTAGCAAATGTTTCTTGTACACTGTAGCCTACCTTTGAGCAAGTATTGCAAGGCATTTTACCAGAGACAGGATGTAGCTCAGTGGTAGAGAGTTAATCTGTATATTTATTGCCTGGCTTCAATCCCCAGCACTACAAAACAAAACAGAAGGAAACAAATATGCAATTTCCAGCTGACTGCTTCTATGGTATGTCAGTGACAGCCAGACACGCTCTGATTGGCTTGCCTAGCTTAGGCTCTGGGTTAAGGCTTATTCTAAGACCTCCACGCCTCTGCCCTACCATCTCCTGGGTCTAACACGACTGTTCTTCTGGAAGATGGACTTTCCTGGAGGGTCCTTCCACACATGCTGTGTAACAGCAACACCATATTTCCTCGATCCAGAATCACTACTGCACACTTGTGAGTTTCTTTCACCTTCACATATGCATGTTTACCAAATGTTTTTTAAGCAACTGAAAGTATATAATGCATCGGTATATGCATATCTATGTATGGAATGAACATCAAATAATGTTAAATTAAATATATAAAATATATATAATATATTATATATAACACATATTTATATAAAATAAAAAAATAATGTTAAAAATTCATTACAATTTTTGGTGGCTGAATAATAGTAAGACATATGCCATCATTTAGTCAACTAAGTCTCTTTCTGAAAATCTAGATTCCTCTGAATCCAATTTTTATCAGTATGAATAATGCCATAATAGGCATCTATTACTCATTTCTATCTGTGATTATTTCCTTAGAATCGAATTGGCATTTATGGGTCAAAGAATATAATAAACATTTTGAAATTTTTTTATAGTCAAAGAAATGCATGGCTGATCAGTGATGAGAAGCAAGTCTGCATGTATCAGACTGAAAAATGGAAAACACTGCCCACACGCTTCCAAATGCGAAATTATCTTTTTCACCTATGACATATAGATATACAAAAAAATCAGTCCTTTAATATTATTTTAATTTATATTTCTTTGATTATTCGTGAGATGAAATTCTTTTTCATGTTTATGAGCCGATTGTCTATCTTCTTTGAATTTTCTGTTCATGGCCCTTGCCTATTTTTCTACTTATTTTTTCTGTCAATTCATGAAAGATTCATCCTTATTAAAGATATCAGGCCTTTGTTGCTTCTATTAAAATATTTCCTCAGTGCTATTTGCCTTTCTTTTTTTAATGAATTTTTTGGGGGAGTACAGAAGTTTGCCTTATGAAGTCCATCCCCTGATCTCTCTCACAGTGATTTCTTCCCTTTGTGATGCTTAACAGTGCTTCCTGATTCGGAAACAGACCTTCCCTGTCAGCATTTCTGAGCTGTTTTTTAATATAAACATAGCGAGTGAGCCATGACAAAAGATGAGACCCATGGATTGCGTTAAGAGGCTCTTTCTGCTTCTTGCATCATGAGGACCCATGGAGCACTGGCTTTGCACAGTGCCAAGCAGTCCTGGAGATGCAGACAGAAGAGCCAGCCAGGATCTGCTAAAGATCTGGAACCAGACATGTTGTGTATGGGTACGGGTGTGTCACCTGCCATGTATCACGTGTGATTTTAAATGTTAGGAACTGGGACGTCACTTGGCAGTAGAGCCTCTATAAATGCTAATTCTTAAACAACATAAATCTGCACAAGGAGGTCTTTGCGGGCACTGGAGAGATATGACTGTGATCTCAGGTGGCAGATAGGAGAAACTAAATGACTTTGAATTAGATCTTTGCTTTGGGTCGCATCTGACCAAGTTCATTTTCCCCTGTCATTTTTGAGGTGATGATTTTTAGCTTTGGGCTTTGCACAGGGTGAATTCCATACACAGATAAGGAATCTGGAGTCTCCAAGCTGCAGCTTGGCAATGGGGTTGTGGGGGTGGGGCAGAAGACACCCTGGGGGTGCCACCAGCCAGAAGCTGGCTCACACTATTTTGCCAGTTCTCTTTGGTATTGCCTTGACCTCAGTTTCCTTGCCTATAAAATGGGGGTGATGGGAGTCAACTTGCATGGTTTTTATGAAAAGAGCATGAACTCATACAGCACGGGAGCTGTGACAGGGATTTGTTACAGTATGTCTTTTTGGGTTCTAACAGCAGAGGGGTGTGTATTTCCAACCCCAGGCCCACCCCAGGCTTCCTTTGTACCACCAAACTGCAGAGGTTTAATTTCTCCAGATCATAATTCAAAGGTTCTAATTTTGACCTAAGACAATTGTTTCCTGCAAATTGATGCTCTTTATAATGTGTGAAACATCTAACAGTGGTCTAATGATATAACCATAGTTCACTGTACAGTTAATGATTTGCTTTCCATCAAATATGTGAAATTCTGGGGCTGGAGAAATGGCCAAGGCCCTCACCTGCAAAACCTAGTAACCTGGGTTCGATTCCCCAGTACCAGTGTAATGACAGATGCACAGAGTGGGGCATGTACCTGGAGTTCATTTGCAGAGGCTGGAGGAGCTGGTGCATCCATTCTCTCTGACTGTCTCTCTTCTCTCGATCTCTCTCTGCTTATAAATAAATAAGTAAATATATTTTTTTAATGTGAAATTCCAAGAAACCAAAGGTATCATGGAAAACCACACATGTCTTCATATATAGTACTTAGTGCCCTTCACATTGGGAAGTCTTCAGACCTGCCTAGGATTGGCTCTGTTTTCCATTGATTTGCATATTTTCTGATTATAGCTTGCACATGGAATCATTCATAGTGACTCAGTATTTGCCTATAAAGCGTTACTTTATTGTGGAAGGCATGAATTATTAAAACTTCTCTAAATCCGTGTTTAAAAATCTTTGTCAGGACCTGCGTCTATAGCTCAATTGGTGGAGTGCCTGCCTAACATGCAAGAGCCCCTGGTTTTGATCCAGCACCATACAAAACCAGGTGTGCTGTGGCTTACTTGTAATCCCAGCACTCAGGAGGTGGAGACAGGAGGATCAGAAGTTCAAGGTCATCCTCAGCTATGCAGCAAGGCCTGTCTGAGCTACATAACACCATGTATCAAAATCCAAAGGGCTTTGAAGGGAAAAAAAAATCCTTTTTTTCAATTTAAGCATAAGGGAGAGTCAAGTAAGAATAAAATAATTGCAAAACAAAATTGCAGCTGTTTATTGAGTAGCTAGCTACTTGGCACTAGGCACTGTGCTGGTCCTCTTGTGAGAAAAGGAATGTAGGCATGAAGCAATGGTGCCAACGCCAACTTTGCCAGTAGGAGTTCAACTGCATTGGGGAAAAATGTAAAATATTTTATAAAATAAAAAATATATAATTACGTAGAATACATGTATAAATTTATAAAAATATAAAATAAAAAATATGAAACTTTTCAATGGTGAGGTCAGATTTAAGATGGCAAATCTCCATCTCCTTTTGAATGCTTGATGACATAGAGTTAGAACCCTTAAGTACTTATGAATTTCATTTATATGACACACGTAATGGGCAATAAATAAAATAAAAATTGATCGACCCTTTGGGTTCCTGCCCAGAGGTATAGAGCTCAGATAGTAGAGGGTCCCCTGGGTGTCAGAGAAGGAGCCAGTGGAGACAAGTATTCCTCTTCCCAAACTCAGGAAGAGCCTTCAGATGTCCACACCCTAAGAGGGAGTGGGTGAAAAGTCCCACAAAGAGTCCGAACTGAGCTCTACCCCTCACTCTTCATGTGATCTCTGTTTTCTCACCTATAAAGCAGTGATAATAGCAGCCTCTGTGCCTCACACCTGGGGATGAGAGGGCCCAGGGGCTACTGGGAACCTTTAAGTGGTAGGAGAAGGGCCACACCTTTACTTCTCTTAAGACAGTTAAAACAACAAAGTGAAGAAAGTATACATGGAGTCCTGTGGCTTCGAATCATCCTGGCTTAGTCTCTCAAAGTCAGGATGACTCTGGTTTCTTCATATCTGTATTTATTTCTAAATAGCAAATGAGGAGAGAAGACAAGTCTTTACTGGTAGAAGACCAATGCCATAAAGAGATGGAACCCACATAATGGCAAAAGTGATCTTAAAGGAGACAAGCAGCCATTTCTGAGAACACTAAAAATCCGTTGTATTGTCTGTCTTGCCCTTGGCTGTTGCGAAGCCCTTTGTTACCAGAGACTAGAATAATGTATTATGTATAGGTTTGCTCATGAAATGGTTATGTTGGGCATACTAAGTTTAAAGGGGCCATCGACACAGACAGTTGCTTGCACGTTTAGTCATTTAATTGATTTAAAAATAAGCTTTATCGTGTGGCCACAAACACTTGAAGGAAGCCCTCAGCCTTTTGTCTGTACCTGCTTGTGACCAATGGGCAAGACACAAAATTGACCACAGAGAATGGCCACAAAAAAATCCATAGCTAAATTAAAAAAAAAAAAAAGACTTGGCTTTTCTGGACTTTGTGTCTTCACCAGTGTTAAGCAGATTGAGAAGCACTTATTTCACAAATGGTGAAATGAGGGCAAAGTGGAAAGAGGGAAAAAACTGCTTTCTGGCGACAACTATTACCATGTGGAGCCTGGTCCAATCACCTCTCTCAGAAATATGTATTTCTTCTGACACATAGCTGCAAATTATGCTTCCACTCCCCCGCCCCACCCTCATCAAGACACCGAACAGTGCAGAAATGTTTCCATATGCTAGAAGCAGCTTTCCTCATTCTTGCTGAGGGGAAATAAAGAAAAATGGAGCTGAGTAGCCAGCTTGCATATATGAGTAAACACATAGCTGCAGCACATATAGACTGAGTAATAGCAGTCCTTCGAGTTACCCATAAATAACGCTCCCAGCCTGCCGGCCTCTGCTCACTGCATGTTGAGACTTTGCCACAAAATGGCCTATTAGCAGGAATTTAATTATAATTTACATGGGTTATGGAAATCATTTAAGGCCACTAAAATAGAGCTCAAAGTTTCTGCATTTGGAAATATTAAAGCAGGGAGAATGCGTGGTTCTGCCTGCCCATGTGTTATGTAGGGACCCTGAAATTTCATGTCTGCTTTGTCCCTACCTAGCTGGGTGACCTGGGATGGGCTACTATATGTCTCTGGGTCATAAGGGCATCAATGAAATATGGAGATAATAACTGGCATAGATTTATATTGCAAAATTTAGCATGTCATTGAGTAAGATGCTTTTGGCCCCTAACACTAAATGGATGTCTCTGATGTCGTTGGTATAGAAATGGGAAGGCCCAAAGGACAATGCTCTCTACAGACTGTCTGAGAGTAACTTCTGAGTCCTCTCTCTGGTGTTCAACTCTAGATTTGCTGGCTCTTGGCTTCGGTTTGGTCGTGTGTAGTATGGGAATCTCCCATCATGCCTGTTTTCTCTCACTGAGATGATGTATATGAAAGAATCCAGCAGACCATAAACCACTCCAAAGGAGCCATGTCTGCATTTGCTCTCCACAGTGTCCTCAGGGGTTGGCATGGTGGCAGGCACATTGTAAACACACCATAAATATTTGTGGAATGAAAAAAAATACAGCAGAAGAAAGATTCTCCTGTTTCCTATTGCCTCAGATCTCAGAAGCAGGGCCAGGTGATGGGCCGTTTCCAGATGGAAAAGTCAGACCAATGCAGAGTTAGGCAAGTGATTACTTGTTTGGTCTTATCTTGAAAAAAGCATGTGGCTGCTTCTGCCATTTCTTTTCCACTCTGGTTTAGAAATGAGTTCAGGAGGGTGGGAGGGCATGATTCCAAGCAAGCCTAGTGATTTGCCCAAAGATTCAGAGCTGCTAAGTTGGAGAGGCAGAAGCAGAACTTGGGTCAGGCTGACACATAGATGGCCTCATCTCCCCCATCCCCATGTAAATTCATTTAATAGCATGAAATTTGGTTGCGTTGGAACCTACCACTTTCACTTGTGAGTGTGGCACTGACTGGGGGCCCAAAGGATACGTGGATGTCATCAGCACGCCGCTGTTTACTCTAGAGGGTAAGGATTTTAATCACATGCGTTCTGCATGGTTATAGGTAAAAAGCTACAGCGGCTCAAAATTGGGAAATTAGTCCAGGAGGAAAAAAAAAAAATCAAATGCCTATCTCAAACACTGGAATCATGCAATCATTTTCTAATCAACATTTTTATTGGTAAAGAGCAGGAAGATGCTCAGTGGATAAAGAACTTGGAACACAACCCTGAGTAACTGAGTTTGGATTTTTAAACCCCAAGTAAAAGCTGGAAACTGTGGCTGACTTCTATAGTCCCAGGGATCCCATGACAGAGACAGAAGAATTTCTTAGAGGCTAGAAAAGGGAGAGGTGAATGAGAGATCCTGCCTCAAACGAGGTGTAGTGTGAGGCCCAACCCTAGAAGTTATCTTCTGACCTCCTCCACACAAATGTTAAGGCAAGCATACACCCTTATTCACACACATGAACATATACACACATCATACCCCACATACCAAATTAATTAATTAATTAAAATTTTTAAAATTATTGTTGGAAAATGTTACCGAGGACTACCTTTTTCCTTTCATATGTCTAAGATCTAGAAGAGCCTTCCAGATAGATGCTATTCTCAGTTTGATATGTACAAAGACATTGTAAAAAGGAAATAATCACTCTAGAAGTAGTGGTGAGTGACTATAATCCCAGCTACTGAGGAGGCTGAGGTGGGGTATCCCAAATTTGAGACCAGCCTGGAGTATATAGTGAGTGAGTTCAAGGCCAATCTGGGCAATTTACCAAAACACCATCTCAAAATAAACATTTAAAAGGGCTGGAGAATGTAGCTCAGTGGTAGAGTGCTTGTGTCACATTTGCAAAGCGCTGAGACAAAAAAAAAATCTTTAAAATAATCTTTAAAATTCCTCCAGCTCTATCCTAAAGTCCTTGGCAGACAGATCTTTTCTTCTTCTTCTTACCCCCAGCCTTAGACATCTCTGTTGATCTGACTAGCAAATACAAAGCAGTTGGCTTCTTTAGACAGTCTGTCCTCTTCACTAAGAAAGCCTGGCTGCCTAAAGGGCTTCTGCATTGGCCATTGGCATGGTTTCTTTCTGTAAGGAAAAGAAGAAAGTTCATCTCTTGTCACACTTGGGTTTGCACTTTAAAATGTGCTGCATGCAACAGTAACATCATTTCATTTCATCTAATTAATGGCTATCCTGGGTAAAGTGCAGCATTATGCTTCGGATTCTGGGCACAGAATAATTGCTCCAGATATATGTGAGGAGTGTTACTGAAACATATAGTAATGGGAGTTTTGACAATACTGTGCTTTTAAAGCCTTTTAAGAATACCATGGGCATGTCTGCAAGAGAGCAGTGTGAAATGAGAATTTTCAAATGCTAATGTGGATATAAAATGGAGCTGAGCATTAACCCTTGTCCACAGTGGACAATATTAGCTTAATCGTCATCCCACTGCTCTGCCTTGGTCAGACTTTTTTTTCATACATCTCAAAATTTATTTTTTTAAGCATGCGCTGGGTATTAGGCATATGGGAGTCAACAACACAGGGACCCGAAGTTCCCAGACCTGCAGGGAGGACTAACACTGAACAACTACTGGTGATGCTGAGGATTACCTAAAAAGAGAAAAGTGTAGAAGGCAGGTTAAGTAGCTCTTCTCTGGCTGTTTCAAGCAGTCCTCGGCAAGATGCTCCTTATGAGGACAGAGCACTCTGTCCCCCTCCCTATGGAGAGAACCTTTGGGACAAACATGTCTCCTCACATGTACCTGGAGTCCCCAAACGGAGTCAGGGCTTTTATGCACTGGCATCCCAGAATGTGGTTTAAGGCCTTTTATTGAGAGGATGTTTATTGTCTTCCCAGGGTTCTGGTCATGAAATCAGACTCCTTAGGAGAGAATTAAAGTTTCCTCACTTTATTATAAAGAATGAACTTGGCTTTTGGCCTCAGTTTCCCCATTTATAAAGGAGAGGTTGATAACAGCATATAATTCTGAGGTTTGCCGAGAGGATTAATGGATTCATCATATAAAAAGCATGCTAGATAGCACCTGAGCTCTGAACACTGGAGGTTGCTAGACTTGTATTAATTAGCACTTTATGTTGGAATTAGGTGGTTAATGTATCTGTCTTCCTCACTAGCTCATAAACTCTTGATTACCAAGGCCCTGCATTTATCTACCCTTTCATTTTTAGCACTTAGCACTGGGTTCAGTAGTCAGACACCAGATGTATACGCAGTGTTTGTTACAAGAACACAAGAGTGGTCAGTCCCCATGAACATGATGTACATACACACTGTGTGCCCAAATTGAAAAAAAAAAAGCTAGATCAACATATTCTAAGAATTCAGCTGATGCCTCCTATATGATATTGGTCTATTTCTTGGTAAATCGCAAGAGGAAAAAGTACATGTATCCTTTGGACAATCGCTTGATGTGCTCCTTGGTTCCTTTGTGTAGATGCGTGTTCTCCTTGAGTTCTTTGGACACCAAAGAAAATAACTGTCATGTCTTTAGACTCAGCCATCACATTCTGTGAATGAGGAAACAATATCAAGTCTCTCTTACTTTAATTATGCCAAGCTGCATGTAGGAGAGTCACACAACACAATGCAATTTTATTTTGTCAAGTGCCTTTCATCTCAAGCTACATCCCCAGCATTCAAGTTAAATAATAAATCATACAGCACAAGGTGTTGGGCGGTGGAGAGGAGGGGAATTAAAGAACCAAAGCAGAGGAGGAAAGCTGTGAGAATGGAGAACCTGTAATCAGATTTCCGCTCTCTGTCCAGCTGTGACTGTTCAGTGACATCACCGAGGAACTGGAATAGGAATACGGTTCAGCAAATGGCTCAAACAATGGTTTTGATTTCATGGTGATGACACGGTTACACTGCATCTGTCCTGATGCTTTGGAGCTCTTCATACACCATACAGGTTTTTCACTTAGAAGGATGTGTCTCAACAGACAAAATGCTGTTCCCCTCTGTGTTGCTCTGGGAGCACTGGAATGGCAGTGGGGAGTTCTTACAGACACTGTGGAGTCAGCCCCTGTCTCTGAGCTATAGAGTGAGAGCTGTGATGTTGCAGTGTGGAGAGTGAACATTTATTGACATTCATTATGTTCCAGGCATAGTCATAATGGCATCACTTGCTCTATTTCAGGGGATGGTAAACTATAGCCCAGTGGTCAAATCATCTCAGACCTTTTTTGATACGTAACCCAAGAGCGTCCATATTTTTAAAAGATTACTTAACAAAAAGGGAAATGAGGGCTGGAGAGATGGCTCAGTGGATTATTCGTGCATGAAGACTAAAGTTCAGATCCCCAGCACCAATGCGAATGTCAGATAGATATGGCAGCCAGCCTGTAAGCCCAGTACTTGGAGGTGAGGAGGAACCCTTACCCCTGCCCTCACCCCCCCCCCAAAGGCAAACTGGCTTGCTAGACTAGCTGAATTGGAAAACTCTGGGCTTAAATGAGAGACCCTGCTTCCATAAAGAAAATGGAGAGCAATCTTGGAAGAAACCTGTTGTAGTTACCTCCTCCTTCAGACAAAACACACAACCAGAGCCGTTTATGAAGAAAAGGATCTATTTCCAGATTAATGCTTTGAAGAGAAACATTGCAAGAGCAGGAGGCTGACTCACATCATCACATACCAGCAGAGAGGAAACAGCAAGAGTGAACAGGCCAGCCCTGGCAAGGTGGCTGAATTACAAAATCCCTCCAGAGAGGCTGCACCTCCCACAGGCTCTGCCAGCAGGGAATCAAGTAGGAGCTTCAGGGGACATTTTACATTCAAACCACCATGATGTCCGATATCAGCCTCACATACATACAAGCAGTCAAACATTCACTCACACACATCACATACACACATAAGAAATACAAATAAAAACAAAACAAATATGGAACAGAAGTCTTATAAGACATGCAAAGCCTAAAATATGTTCCCTTTTTCCTCAGATGTCTGCTGAGCCTTGCTCTGGAGCATCAATGCAATAACATGAGTGTTTTTTTTCCCCACCTTGTAATACGGACACTGTGGTCTTGGAAAGGATGTGTGATCACAAGATACTATAGAGCTCATCCATATGACCACAAGCCAATGAATTACAAACAAATACTTCCAGGGCCTGAGTGAAACATAAGAGTATTGTAGGCCCAGGAGGGATGGACCAATGCAGAGAACACATGCCCCTTGCAAAGGACAGCTACATTTCCCTGTGAGCAAGGAGGTACAGATGTTCCTTCTGCATTTTGATTTTCTTTCCTTTAGATGTATCAAAAGTGATCATTCTTTAAGGTGAGGAAGGGCGGATTGACCAACCAGGGATCTAGTGGGAAGATGGTCTAAGTCACTTCACTCTATATTTGAATGTGTTCCACCCGCTCTGAGTTCAAGAATTCCACAATGGCTGATTGACAAGTAGGAATAATTTCTTTTTAGTTTCCTTCCTTCCTTCTTTCTTTCTTTCTTTCTTTCTTCTTCTCTTTCTTTTTTTTTTTTTTGAGGTATGGTGGTTTTGATCTAGCCCAGGCTGACTTAGAATTCACTATGTAGTCTCAGAGTGGCATTGAACTCATAGCAATCCTGCCTCCTACCTCTGCCTCCCTAATGCTGGTATTAAAGTACCATGCCCAGCAGGAATCATTTCTTATAGGTTTATATAGAACACTAAGTTCTGGACATCAAAGAACTAGAAGGTTAAAGACTACCTGGGATTCTCCCTTCCCCTGCTTTATAAATAATCAGAGTGGGTTGCATCTCAAGGTCACACATTTAAGCAGGTGCAGAGGTAGGTCATGAGCCTCAGACCTGTGGCCATACTTTCCCTCACCCCATGATGAACTTGGAATCTTTTACTGCCCTTTCTGTCATACCCAGAGCACAGCTAGAGCTGGTCATAAACTAAGATTCACACATCGCTGTGCTTGTCCTCTGAGCTCACAGACTATCATTGCTTCACCTGATTGTAAGCTAGAGTTGACTTGCCTTCAGGATGGTGGATCCTAGGAGAGCTAGTCCCACAGCAAATGTGAGAGGGAGAGATGCAGGAGGACAAATATTATATTTCCCCAGGTCAGCAAGGCTGCAGGCAGAACTGACAGAGCTGTTTTCACAAAGAAATCTCAGAGATCCAGGACATAAGGAGGGCTGCTTAATACCCAGGTGTCCCTGAGTGGGTGTGGTAGTTTTGAGTAAATGTCCCCCAATAGAATTTATAATCATGAATTGTCTTCAGGCTGGAGGAAGTGTCACTTTGGCCTGGCCTCCTGAGGTATTTCAAATTGGATGCAAAATATTAGGGATAGATATGCAAAAGAAAAGCCGAAACCCCAGTCTGACAGTTCTACATTTTTGTGAGCTACATACAGTGTTACAATGTGCTTGCTTGCTTGAGGTGCTGGGGGTGGGTTTCTCTGTCTCTGCTTGGATCTATGAAAGGGCACCAGCCTTTTCCTTAACATCCCCTGGGTCTGTAACTTTAATAAATACTTTCCTCCCCCAAATTGTGCCTGGTTCGGAGATTCATCCAGTAGCGTGTGACTGACTACAACAGTGGGCAAATTTTCTCCCACGTCTGTAGGGAATACAGCACAACTTTACTGAGAACCAGAGGGAAGCAGCAACATGAGATCCTGCATTTTCTAGAATACCTATGTAGAACCCAGGAGTGCTGTGATCAGAAAAGGCACCAAAATAGTGAGTAGTGAGTGACGCATGTCCATTGACTCATTTCAAAGGTGATGGGAAATTGTGAGTTTGCCTCCAGGGCAGAAGCAGGACTGTGTGTTGCATGAGCTATGCCTTGGCTCCCAGGCTGGTGTGTGGTGCAGATAGGAGTGTCTGTGGTTCTGACAATGCCCACAGGAGGAAGAGTTTACCATGATTCTGATTGGAAAGCTAGGCTCCATACAGGGTAGCCTCCATAGAGAGACTACAGGGAAGGGCCTTGCTACTCAATATATCACCCTGAGCAAGCAGCAGCATCACTAAGGCATGTGTTGGAGGTGCAGACTTTAGCCTCCCACCAGGTCTGATGAGGCAAAGCTGCTCTGTGACAAGATCCCCAGTGCTTTTGGAAGACATTCAAGTTTGAGAAGGTCTAGCTTTGGAAGTAGGAGTAATTACTCTGAGGCAATAGGGTATTCTAATCTGAGACCAGCCAAGAGATTTAACATCTCCATATCTAAGCTTGTCCCAACTTGCTCCTGTGTGTGTGTGTGTGTGTGTACAGTATATATGATGTATGTGTGATATATATACATGTGTGTGCATGTCCAGATTCATGTACCCCAAGTGCATGTGTGTAGAGACCAGAGGAGTACATATGGTATCTTTCTCTAATTTCCTTGAGACAGAGTTTCTCGCTGAACCTGGAGTTCACCAATTTTTGATTAGACTAGCTAACCAGAGAGGCCCAGTGATCTTCCCATCTCTGCCCCCTTTAGCCCTAGAGTTAGAGTGCAGAGGATTGAACTTAGGTCTTGCACAACAAGCACTCTAACCCACAGAGTCCTCTCTCTGGTCCCCAACTTGCTTCATTCTAGAATGAAGCTAGTAAAGGAATATTCATAAAGGTGCTGTGATACTTGATTGAGAGAACGTGTGAAGCACATTGATTGACATATAATGATTTCCTACTAAATATTAACTATCACTGTCATCATCATTACTTTTTCTGATGCAGGACTTATCATCAAAGCATTTTAAAAAATATTTTTATTTATTTGAAAGCAGAGAGAAAGCAGTGCTTTCTTTCTCATATTTATTTACACATTTTTATGTAATTTTATTCATTAACATGTCTTGATTTTTAAAAATAAATTTTAGATATTGTCAATATATAAAGATAATTTAACTGTCATTTTCCTCTTTACATAGCCACTTCCCATTTTTTTATCATCTCAGTATATGTATATCGTCATTTTGCTTTAATGTTAGTATTTCCATTATTATGGTAGTGTAAAAATTATGCCCACCCGGAGTACTTAATGTAATATGAGTGTGTTTTCTTCTATTATATGTGTTGTCTCTTGAGTTAATAATTAGAATTGGCTCCTTTTTTTCATAGTTTCTTGACATCCTAGGTACTGTTACTATTTGACCCCCAAACTTGGAATTCCCAGGAATATGATGGAAGAAGAACACAGCACAATGAGAAAAAGCAGGCCTAGAACGAACCAGCCCTTTCTAAGGACAGTATGGACAAAGGATAATGGATTCAATTAGGAAAGAAAGGAAAAGAAACAAGTAAAAAGAAAGGAAAAGTAACATTATTTAATGGATTAGAATGTATTGAGAGATTTATAAATTGGTAGAAACCTTGGGGGTCAGATTATAATCTGTAAATCGTGAGTTATGACTTCTAGACTTGACTCAGTCATCTTCACAACTTTCATATCTCAACTTTCAGATCTATAACAATATTCTTCCTCTGTCTACTTTACAGAGATATTTCTATAATGATATATGATTTGTAAACTATAGCACAGTCAACAGATGTCATAGATTATCATTATTCTACCCACGTGAAAGACTGGTAGTTTACCATATTGTAATTTATATCATCTGGTTTATTTTTTAAGCAACTTTTTTCTCTTATGCCAAAAGATAAAATGGGCTCACGATGGACATCTTATAAATACTAAAAATCAAAGAAAAGGAAACTAAAATTTATCTTTAGTTTCATCATTAAAAAAATTATTGCTGTAAACTACCTCAGATAGGTTCATTATATATCAGTGAGTATTTCTTACTAATATATTATGGCTGTTACCATAAATTATTCAGTATTTTTCTATGATACTCATTAATTGTAATGGGAGATGCAGAGATAAAACTGATGAGATTTTGTGGAAAATAAACAAGTTTTGATATCAATTCATAATGCACTTTTAAAAAACATATTTCTGACCACTCCAATTTAAAAAGGATGAAATCATTTCTATTGAGTAGCAATGAAGACCTCTCATAACAAGACTGTGAATTCTAAAAACTATTTCCACTTAAAAATAAGCAAATCGATCAATCAATCAATCAATCCTGTAAACAGGAGCAATGATTTATCTCTGAACAGATACAGGTTGAACTTGGAGCACCTTTTGTTGGCATTGGGGTTGGCTTGGTTTGGTTGACTGGTTTGTTTGCTTGCTTGCTTGATTTGGGTTGTCTTGTTATTGTTGCTTTCTTATTGCTATCTGACCCAGGCTAATCTCCAGTGCTATGTAGTCCATTCTGACCTTAAATGCCAAATCTTCCTACTTCAACTCTAGAATTGCTAGGATTACAAACACCCACCACTGCAGTGCCTGGCTCTGGAATATCCTTTGTTCTAGAAAGAAAGGAGGTTGTCAAAGCCTTGGAAGTCTGTCGTAGTCAGCCACACATCGCTGAGATGAATCTCCAAACCAGGCACAATTTGGGGGAGGAAGGTATTTACTGAAGTAACAGACCCAGGGGAAGTTAAGGAAAAAGGCTGGCTCCCTTTAACAGATCCAAGCAGAGAGAGAGAACCCACCACCAGCACCTCAAGCAAGCAAGCACATTGTAACACTGTAATTCACAAAATAGCAGGAATGCCAGACCTGGGTTCCAGCTGTTTGTTTTGCATATGTATCCCTAGAATTTTGCATTCAATTAGAAATACCTCAGGGGAAAGACCCCAGGAGGCCAGGCCAAAGTGACACTTCCTCCAGCCAGAGACAATTCACAATTTTGATAAACCTTTGATTCTTTTGGGGGACATTTATTTAAAACTACCACAAAGTCCATGTGGAAATGTTCCCACTGGCCACAGATGGGAAACTTCCAGCACTAATATGAATAATAGCTATAACTAATGAAAATGCACCAAATATATTTAAGTACATAAATTTATGAGCAATTCTTATACACACACACACACACACATACACACACACACACACACACACACACACACACACACACACATCCTGTTCACCTATGGAAGATACTATGGAACCAACTCATTCTTTGGAAGTCTGGTAAGTAGGGGGAAATATTCAAACATTTAACCTACCTTTTTAAGGTAACCAAGTAGTTCGTGAGAAGACACTTCCTTGATAGAAGTCATCTACTCAAAGGTGAAGAAGACATGATGGAATAGCACCACTTGACCACCTCCAGTGGAATGATGAATCTGGTCGATAAGAACCAAAGGCCGCTCACTTCACAAAGACAGATAGCAGTACACCGTACCATCTATAAAGCAGTCCTGCCAAAAAAAATTAACTCTGAACTGGGCTAAGCCTCAAGAATGAACTGCAAGACTACAGGAAAGAGAAGACGTCCATGAACATGTTAAACCACCTCAGAAGACTGAAGTCAGTAAGTGGATTGTGGGTTAACTCTCCTGGACAAACAAGTAACAAGTAATCTACAATTATGAGAAAAGAAATAGATGACAGAAAACCTGTAGATCAAAAAGGATCAATCATCATGTATGGAATTTATTGGATAATGACACAAAAAAAACTGAAAAAAGATTATGAAACAGGATAATTTCAAAAGCAATTAAATGATATTAATAAGTTACTGGTGTTTTAGTAGAAAACATATTTTAGTTGTGTGTGTGTGTATGTGTGAGTGTGTGTGTGTGTGTGTGTGTGTGTGTGTGTGTGTGTTTAAACAGTCCATATATTACAGTGATACTTACTGAAATATTCATGGACCAAATGAAATGGTTCCTGGAATTTCCTTTCAAATAACTTGAGAATCAATAAAGCAAGATTGGGTAAGAGCTAATAATAGTCAAGTTACCCAATATTTCATTTGTTTGAAATTCTCCATGATACATCCAAGAAAGTTTATGAAAACTTTATATATAAATTCTTTACAAATTCACTAAAAACTCTTCTATAACATGATCTATAGTGGCTATATAACAATAGCCCATCACACCATTATGGACCTTCATACATTTCATCACATTCAAGTTGCTTCATATTTACATTATTTCTAATTTGCCTCTGTTGCTTCTCATGACACAGCTTTTCAGGATTATTTGAGAGCTATGATTTTTTTCACTGCTTTAGATGCCGATGTGCAGATATCGAATCTAGGTTCCCTACAACTGACACTTTTTGATAAATATTGTTAAATTTTCTTCAAGAGATGTTGTAAATATTCCTATAGATGGAAAGTCATTATTTTCTCAGTATTTTTCTCTTGTGTTTTATTTTTTCATCTCATAAGCAAAATGAGACTTAAATACAATGTTATTGCATTTGGCATTTCTTAAAGACACCTGAGGTGATTTGAGTCAGATATACCTATAAACTTATGTCTTCTGAAAGCTTGGTCCCTGGCTGGTGGCAATTTGGGAGGTGGAGCCTTGCTAGAGAAAGTGTGTTGTTAGGGGTCAGCTTAAGATTCTTATAGCCAACTTCCACTTGCCAGAACTTGGCTCACTGTCCTGTTTTTTGTCTGCCACTTGCTGTGGCAGAGGTGATGTTCTGCCTCTGCTCATGCCATGCTTTCACCTACCATCATGAAGCTTCAGACTGAAAGCCAAAACAAAAACTTTCCTACCGTTGGCTGCTTTTGATCAGGTGCTTTGTCCGAGCAATGAGAGGGTAACTGCAACACTACCAATGAGTAAGTCAAATATAGATATGTCATTTCAGCTTAGAACTCTTTTTTTTATGTTAGCTTTATGTGTCCTATGTCCACTTTTCTATTTGAGATGTCTTTTGCTTATACATTAGTGCATCCTCATTATATATGAAGGACACAAACACACTAATTCATGTATATTTCAAATACTTCACCAACATTTTGTTGTTCTTTTGACTTTTGTCACAGATTTTAAATATGTAATTCTTTTTTAAGTTTATAGTCATATCTATTGGTGTTTTTCTTTAGGATTTTTTTTCCTTTTAGTATGACACTCAAAAAATTCTCTCATCAGCCTCCTGATCATATAAATCGTCATTTATAACTTTCCCTAGAATTTTCACATTGCTGGGTTTTTACATTTTTTAATTTAAATTTTTAAGAAATACTCTAAGGGACAGGGCTCAAGCTGCCCTATAACCCCCAGTTACTTCAATTCAAAAATGAAATGTCCTAAGTGGATGAATGGATTATTGTTTTCCCCAAGTGATTCGAAATCTTAACCTTCTACTTGGTTGCTTGGTTTACAAACCAACAGATGTGAGAGTGATAATATAATTTACTTATTTAACATTTTTACACAACTACTGTGTGGTTTACTTTATAATATTTGCCTGAGATTTCTTTAGATGAGTATTACCGCAATTATTGTCATCCTTGCTGTTAGATTTATATAGTATTACTTAGCACATCTACATACTAAAATAGCTCATGGTATGAAGAAATGAGCATATGTGTGTATATGTATACATTTCCAGATATACTTTACAGGAAAAAATATGTAGAATGGAACAGTGTGGAGGTCCTGTGTGTTAAGACCTGAAAATACTGGATTGCAATCTGATTTGGAAGTAGAAACAGAATTAATTATCCAGGGCTACTCTAAGGATCTAGAATACAGGAATATTGGTAAGTCAAACCCCTAGCATGTAATTTACATCTCCACCATTGAGCTGGCTCCACAAAGCCTTTGATAATTGAGGGAAGGCCATTCTTGTAGCTTTTTCATTTGCAGTTTGTTTCATTCATGATTTTCTCTGCCATGGCCCTGCGGACCAATACACACTTCTCATAAAGTCTGCAGACTGCTCAAGCCAGGAAGTGGAGCTGGTTTAGCTTTGCGTGAGTGGCAGGGAAGCCTATCAGGCTAGGGTGAGAAGAGATGGAGGGGGGCTGGCAGGAGGGTGGCCTGACTGAGCTGCATCCTCTGCAGTTTAACAGGCAATGAAGCAGGCTAGAGAAAAGCCTTGGGAGAACTCCTTTGGAGGAGCTGCGACCAGTTCTAGGAAGAAAACATTATGCAGAGAAGGTCAGCTGATGAGACACCTCTGCCTGGTGCAGGCGGTGGGGGAGAGCTGGCCCACTCAGAGAGAATGCTTCCGCCGCAAGATTTTGCCAGCTAGTCACCTTTGACCACGACAGATGCTGCTATTTTCTGATCAGTGTTTTCCCTGCTATCCGGGAGCAAATGTCAGTGGAGGAGCACAATCTGACATCAGAATCAGTACTTGCTGATCTGATTCTCAGCCCCACTGCCCGAACCGCATGCCCTTAAGGGTGGGTAGTACAGTGTTGGCATGGAAATGGAGTGAGTGCATGGAAAATCCCCAGCTTTCACCGGTGCACACGCTCGCTCACAGGCACTCTGCTGCTTCTCAAGGGGGGGGGGGCTCATATTTATTCATTCACAAATATTTATTGAACACCTACTTTGGGCCACGTGCTGTGATAGGTTGCTGAAGTGACATGGTTTGTCACTCCATTCATGGAAATTAACATCTTACAATTTAAAAATAAAAGACATATATAAACAAGCAATTGCAGCTTGTGAGACATGCAGTGAAGGAAATAAACAGTGTATATTTATGAAGAGTAATGTGTTGGAGTCTCTAGACAAGACTAAACCAATCATGAATTATATAACAGTTCTCTGTTAATATCATTAATCTCATCCATCTACCCACCCGTCCATCTCTCCATTCACCCTCCTACTTGTCCATCCATCCACCCACCCACCCACCCACCTCTCTACCTATCCATTCACCTACCCACCCATCCACCCATTACAGTGTCGTGGTTGGGAGTTGTCAATTCAAGCTGGAATCTGGCTTGGTATGTGACCTTCAGTAATTGACTCAACTTCTCTAAGTCTCGGCTTTCTTGCCTATAGATTAAGCAACAAGATACACGCTGATCACATGGTGTAGTGCTGCAATTTAAATGAAATAATGCCCTCTCTGCTTAGTCCCCGAATAAATGTTCAGGACATGCTAGTCTTGTCATTAACATTCATGTCTTCATTCAATCAAAGAATGTATGTAAGTACCAGCTACTGTGCTGGACATTTAGGAAGGCTGGAGAACAAAATTTAACCATTTCCTTAACGGAAAATATTTATGATGAATCCTAGTGGAGCTGTTCCCTTGTTCGCCAGCAGACAAGTCAGGTCATTGTCTATCCCTAGATGCCAGCCAGCATCTCATTTCCATAAGGCAGAGACAACTCATAGGTTAGACAAACCTCACAGGCAGACAGATCACATGTTAGACTGAGTCAGCCAGCCAGAGAACAGTCACCTCTTTACCACTTACCTTTTAAAATGGGAGCTGGTTGTTCTGGGAAAGGCACTGGACCCAGGAATGCTGGGTAGTTGTGTTTCAGTTCTCACACTTCTCAGCTGGCTGGACACCGGCCTCAGTTCATCACCTTCCTTCCTCAGTTGTCACAAGGATTCTGTGGATGGCACAGATGACACGCCCCAGAAGGTCACACTGAAAGCCTTCAGGAATGTCTCCTATTCTTCCCTGAGATCTCTCCCTACTCAGTCTTAGCTTGCCTGCTGGGGTTCCTCTCTTGCAAACTGGAAGTCACCGGATCCCCACCAGGTGTGTGAAGGATTGAATGAATCAGCAGATGTGGAGAGCCTGGGAAAGGTGAAAGGGCTTTGCTTAGGTACTGGGTTATTATTACTTCCTTTGGGGGACCAGAGCCACATGGTAAACATTTAGGTGAGATGGAAATGAAGGTGCACTAGGAACCTTTGCATTTGCAAGTTTTCCAAAGCCTCAGGACAAGCTCTGGCCATACTTTTCTTATCCTCCGATTTGTGAAAGTCTGAAGGGGCTTAACTGTGGCTGTCTAAATCCTATGTAACCCGCTTGCAATTTGATAGAGAATCAAACAGCAGGCAGGAAACATTGCCCCTTGCCCCTCTGTGACTCCTTGCTTGAAATACTTCCTGAAAACTGTTTGTAGCAACTGCTGGAGTCCTAACAGAAGTATTTTTTTTTTTTGCAAATAAATGTTTCCTAATTACAACTTGCCCTTTAAAGACTCACATTTTCTTGGCCTACTCTATGTTTTCTTTTCCTTATAACATATTACAGAATCAATAAGGGCAATGCAAACATCTTTAATATATACGGTTTCTTACAGCACTAATAATGGTCTGCCTCCACAAGATCACCCTCTCCCTGCTCCAGCCCAGCTGATCATTCCTTGTGCTTTGGTCAGCGCCTTGACAGTTCACTCTGGAAGCTAAAGAAGGGAGTTACTCTTCAGGGGATAGAAGGGTTGGTTCATTGAGAACTCATCAAGTGGAAAGGGGTGGTGTCAGGTTTGTTTGTTTGTTTGTTCTTGCTAATAACAGATCTTAATTTTTATTGCAAAAATAAGGACTGTTTAATATGGGAAGTTAGAAAATAAAAAAATACAAATAAATTCTATTCTGCAGAATCCCATTATCCAGAGGCAATATAGCTAATATTTTGCATGTTTTTTTTAATTTTTATTTAATTTTATTTTTGCTGAGCATGTAACTAGTGGCATATATACTTTAGAGTGGCTGCATAACATTCCAACAAAGGCTGTTCCTCAATTTACTTATCATTATTGATTATTTTAGGCTGTTTTGATTTTTTACTTTCATTATTATAAATAATGTAGGTCTTCCAGATATGAGTGTCCTAGCTTTCTGGGTGTCACATGAGCTGGCTTTTTGGAGGGTCCCAGGATGGATTTTACACCTGTTCTCTGTGCCTAGAGCAGCTAGGCACGGTCATCTCAAAGCATCTCACCATCAGCGCTTCTGGTGTCCTAGACATGTTTCATAAATATATAATGTATAAATATATGAGAGAAACTCTAGTTAGCAATGGAAATGGATTATAATGTAGTAACAAGACTTTATTCTCCCACCCCCAAACCCTCCATTTTCCTCTGCATTCTTTTTCTACCGCTACCAATAGTGCGATTCTCCATCAGAATACCCAAGCTGCAGAGTCTGCGATCACGTTGGACTTCTCCTTGCCCGCCCTATCCAGTCAGCCACCCAAACCTGTCCATTGTACATCCTCATGCTCTCTGCTCTCTCTCCTCCATCTTCATGACAGCTGCCCTCATTTACCTAGAGGATTTGATTCTGTCTCCAGTCTTCCCAAGCTAGCCCCACTCATCCACCTTTCCACATGCTGCCAAGTCATCCTTTACAAAAGTCTTCAAGACCACAACCCTCCTCAGCTGAGAAGCTTTCAGTAGTTCCCCCTCCATCCCTAGCAACTGAGCCCTGGAATATTTGGACCCTTGGTTGTCTTCAGGCCCCTTCAACACCCAAGCCTCCCTCCTGCTCCTAACTCCACCCAGGCATGCCTAATGCCTCATGCTTCTGCCCATGTTGGGGACCACTCCCTGTCCAGAGAAAGAGCAGCTCCTCTCTTGACAGCCTAGCTTGCGCTTGGACCTCAGTTAGGAAGTCACCCTCTATAGGAAGCCTCCTCTTACCCCCAAGAGTAGTCTGGGCTATTGTGTCTAGACTGTATCTGTTCTACAGGCAGGAAGACACTCTGTACTTGTCTTTCCTTGAAGGCAAGGATTGGCTTTACTGATTTTTACCTCTTGAACCTCTAAATATTTCAACTGCATATTTCTTAAAATTGAGTAAAGTCTCTTACATAACCACCCAAACTAGAAAATTAACTTGAATATATAATTATAAAATATACGTTTTATTTAAATGTTATCAATTTCCCTATTAATGATCCAATCCATGATATTCCTATCTGGAACTACTCTGGAGTCATCTCTCATGATGTTGATATTCTTGAAGAGCATACAAGAGGTATTTTGTGAAATGACCCTCAATTTGGATTTGTCTGACATGTCTTGATGATTAAATTCAGGTATTTATTTCTGGCAGAGATGCCACAGAAATGACATTATGTCCTTCCCAATGCATCGCATCAGGGCGTATGATGTCTCTTTGTCACGTTCCATATGATGTAGACTTTAATCTTTTGATTCAGGTGGAGACGGCCAGATTTTTCTGGTCTGAATCTACATTTTCCCTCTTTCAAATGATCAGCATCTGATGGAGAGATGCTTTAAGAGTATGTAAATATCTTGTTTCTTATCATTTTTACACCCCTTGCTTTCAGCATCCAGTTCTCAAAGGTGCATAGCCTGAGGGTGATTTCCAAACATTTCTCTCTCAAGCATCCATTATTATCCCCAGCCGTGGACATCATGTCGCTGTAGTCAGCCACACCCCTGGGATGAGCCTCCAAACCAGGCACAGTTATGGAAAGAAAGGGTTTATTAAGCTACAGGTCCAGGGGAAGTTTCATAATTGGTGAAAGAGGTTGGCTCCCTTTCACAGGTGCAAGTAGAGAGAAACCCATCACCAGCAACACAAACACACACACACACACACACACACACACACACACACACACACACACAGCAAATGGTACTGTGCTACCCAGAGCTCAGACTGCTCATTACATATCAATGGCTGGAATTCCAGATCTGCCCCCAAAACACCTTAGGGCTGCAGGCTTGGATCAGACCAGGCCAGGGTGACACCTCTCCAGCCAGAAGGCTGGAGACAAATTACAAACTTTAATAAAACTGCTGAATCTATTGGGGGGACATCCATTCAAATTACTACGCATGCTTTATAAAATTTTGTCCACTGAAGAAATGGCACTTTTCAGTGTGTTTTGTCCTCTTTCCCTCAGGGCAGGTTGGCTCAACTGAGCTCATCACACACCTGCCACAGATTAGGAGATCAACAAGTACTTGCTGAAAGACTGAATCTGACTGCCAATCATCTGTGGTACCCAGTAAGTACTTGATGTCTGTGGAGGACACAGTTGATAAATGCCACCCAAAGGCTTGACATTTGAGTTAGTCTCAAAGGCTTTGTCTCTGGTGTGGTCAGTGTTCACTTATGAAAATAAAAAAAAAAATATTTGGGCTGAGTGTAAGGAAACCTACACGGGGAAGTTAAGGGATACTGAAGGGTATCCTGTACCCCAAGTTTATAATGTGTGATGCTCCATCATCAGCACAGTCTCCAGAAATAGCCTACCTCTCCTTTCACATATGCATGAAGTTAGCACTTGTTCATTTCCTTCCTAAGTACCTCATGGAGATGTAAAAGGGTCCAGGGAGAAGGAATCACATTAAGCATCTCTTATGAACCCAGGGCTACCTTCTATCAGTCACTCTCCTCTAAACCTCAGCATACTGAGGTGAGGACAACCCATTTTACAGATAAGAGCACTGAGGCTGAGTGGGGAATGGTTTGCAGTCAAGTACTGCGGCTACCATACAGCAGGCTTAGGGTGGAAGATTCCTTTAATCTCCCTCCAAAGCCTTTGCCAGCTTAAGCTGTCTCTGATCTTACTCAAATGTCCTTTCCTTGGTAATATGCTGGCAAGCAGAATCCCGGCCCATATGAGGAACAAAAATTTCTTGGATCAAGATCACTGCCTTTCCCCCCCCCCCCAATAATTGTTATCACGACTCAATAGCTGTTACCATGGTTTTGGGGAAGTTGTCCGAGGAAGGAGGGCCCTTCTTCTGGACATCTTGCATGACAGAGGAAGGGACTGTTAATTGCATTTGACCATACTGTCGCAGCAACTGGTGAGAACATCCTGGGAAGAGTTGAAGGTGTGGAATAGCATCCAGCAATGGAAGCCAAGGGCCCCTCAGAGGTGTGGGGAGAGACAGGAGCCAATGCCAGTGGCTAAGAGGGAGAGAGGGAGGAGAGAGAATAAAAGACAAGAGAGGAAGAAGTAGAGAAAAAGTAGTGGCAAGGGAGGAGAAAGTATTTCGAAAGGCGGAGAGACTGCATGCTAGGAAGGTCAAGGAGGAAGCCAAGAAAGACACTGACAAGAATTCCAGGAAAGACTATGAATGCGCAGAGAGAGGAGGAGGAGATGGGGAAAGCGGAGCGAAGGGGAGGATAGAGAGAAGGAAGAAGACCTAGCAGAAAACAGAGACCGGGGTGAGCGCCAAGGAGGGCGATTGGCCCGGGGGAGAGAGCGAACGCGAGAGCAGACGATCACCTGCGAGGCGCCCCCCGGCGCCAAGGTGCGGCCCTGCGAACCCGTGCGCCACGGCTCTCCGGGCCTCGCAGGATTGGCTCCCGCCTCCCATTCATGGAACCTGCGTGTACGTGTGTGTGTGCGCGCGCGTGAGTGCGTGTGTGTCTCGCTCGCTCGCCCTGTGTGTAAGAGAGCGAGGGTGGGGGACGGAGGCGGGCAGGCGGGGAGGGGAAGAAGAGGAGGGAATCTATTAAACACACACACTCGCGCGCGCACACACCCGCCCCAACCCCCCAGAAGCCTCGGGATTGCAGCTGTTTCATGTGGGGCAGCGGCGCTGGCTGGCAGGGACGCCGGCCGGGAGCGGCCGGGAGCGGGAGCGGGAGCCGGGCGTGCGCGCGCGGCCGGAGGCTCGCCGGGGCTCCGCTCCCCGCGGGAGCTATTGTTGGTCTCGCCGGAGCTGAGCGCAGAGCCGGGACCGACTCGTTCCCGGGCGCCCCGTTCCCTCTCGCCAAGCCTAGGAGCCGCCGCGCAGCCCGGATCCGGAGGAGCCACCGGCGCGGTGCCTCGCTTCCCCTGCCGCCCTCCTCCCCGCGTCCCCGGCGGTGGCAGCCTGCAGCCACGGTAAGGCGGCGTGATCCGCTCCACGGAAAAGCGCCCGGGGACCTCGGCGGCGTCTCGCCAGCCCCGTCGCCCCTCTTAAAGCTCGCAGATACCGGGCAGCGCACGCGGCTGGCTGCCCAGGGCTCCTGGAGACCTTCGCCTGCTCCCCTGGTCCGCACCGGGGAAGGGAGGCACAGCGGAGGACCGGGGCGCAGGCGAGGAGACCGGAGCTGCCGCCACCGCCGCAGACTGGAGCCTGGGAGCGAGTGTTGGGGGGAAAAGAAAGAGAAATGTGGGTACGGGGTCCCAGACTCAAGACCGCGGGTGGAAAGGAGGCTGCGGTCCCCAGGTTCGTGAGCCGCGCCCGGCTCCCCTTCCCAGCCGTGGCCCAGTCACCCGCAGCCCCAATGCAGACTTGACTCCCCGGCGGGCGCTGGAGGAGCCCGCGAGGCGGCGCCGGGCTCCCAAGCCGCAGCCAGCCCTGCGGCCCCGTGCGCGCTGCGGAGGGAGCCCGGGACCCGGACACCATCCCCAGCCTTGTGCCCTTCGCGACCCGCCGGGCTCTTGCTGTTTCTCACTCGTCTTGGAACGACTTGAGGCTGCAGCCGTCCCGGTGGACTCTCGGTGGGCGCCCGGGTGCGAGTGTGTGTGCCTGTGCGTGTGCCTCTGCGTGTGACTGCTCGCGCCTCCAGCTTTTGGGAAATGTGCTCTGTGTTGAAATGTCATCACTGAACTCCTTAGTCATATTCCTAGCGATTTAAAAATGCAGTCTTTACTCCGGAGGGGCGGACAGAAGGTGGTGGGGCGGAAGATGCGTGTGTGTGCTTGTGTGTGTGTATGTGTGTGTGTGTACACAAGCGAGGAACACGCAGCTAACTATTGGGGGAAGAGTGGAGGGTGGTTCAAAGAGTATGAGCTTCTTGGCGGGTCTATGGGATGGGTTTCCTTGGCTGCTGTCCGCCCCTTCTCTGTCCTGCCTCCGCCTAGGCCAGGTTGGAAAGTACTGGAAATTCAATTGCGTGGTCTCTAACTTTGGAAATTGGCTCCGCTTTCAGGGCAAGACGTTGAGGGGATTTGGGCACCCAGGTCCATGTGGACGAGAGTATAACCGTTCAGTTGGCTGTCGAGCCCTCGTTAGATCTGCACCCGTCCCCCCACCTGGCCCCCACCCCCTTGGCCCAATCCTGGTTATGAAGGCTAGTAGATACACATTTAACCCTAAGCCACCAACGCGGCGAAAGAGGTGCAGAGAGACAGCTGGGGTTTTGCGGGAACCTGCGCTCACTGTTGGCGCTGGATTAGCCCCGGAGATCATCACCCTGCTGCTTTGTGGAAGGCGCCGGTGGGGCACGCTGGCGATCCCCAGCGCCGCGACCGGAGGGTGTCCCTGCGCCGAGCTGTGCCGCCGCGCACGAAGGCAGAGAGATCTGCGGAGCAGAATCGCGGACAATTATATAAGCTGCCTCGGTGATTACCAGGAACTGGGTTGTGAGCAGCGGTTCTAGAAAGACAAGCCTGAAAGTTTTCCTGCTTGGGGAGTGTAAGTACCTGCACGATTCTACTTCGGGAGCCACGTTGTACCAAGGCACCCACGTTTGTGACGGGTGGCGTTGGGTGCCCAAGCTCTGTCCCCCAAGGAACCAGTTACAGAGGTTGAGTGGGTGGGGATCTAAGATTGATCCAAGAGAGGGAGCCGTTCAGAACCCAGGCTTCTTTGCGCATTCGAGCCCCCCAGACTTCCTTTAGGGGTGTTGGAAGGCCTTGCTAGGAAAATAACTGTTTTGGGCAGTTCTAAAGACTCTTGGTGGGCCTCTCCGGGCGCCCCTCCCAGTTTTTCACATCCAGCGCCCTTCGCCAGTTTAGAAACCCTCCCGATCCCTTTCGGAGCTGCCCTGGCGTCCTAGCCATCCAGGCTGGCTTGGGGCAGAGGGTTAGCAAGTAGCGCACTGGCCTCTACTGGGGGTGGGGGACGAGGTGGGGATGGGGATGAGGTATGGCTTCCGTCCGCCCCCTCGCCTCCCTCCTCAGGGTGCTTCTGCAGCACTCATCTCCCCATCTCGCTGCCTCCATTCGCCGCCGCAGCCTGTAGCACGTTGACGGGCTTTTGGTAAAGAAGCCATACTAGTGGAGTGTTTTTAAATCCTGTTTTTCATCTGGAGAGGGAAAAGCCAGCCCCCACAAGCCTGCGCAACGCTCAAGTCTGGGACTCGGTGGCCCTGAACTCCCTCCTCGGGAAGTCAGATGATAGTGTGCATGGGTGGGGAGTGTTTTGTTTTTGCCACATTCCAGCGTCCTGGAACTCCTCATCCCCCCCCCCCCCGGAAATCTCGGGTCTGTCTGAGTGTGTTCGGTGCTGTAAAATAAATCCTCTCTCGCACAGACCTGTGGGGCCATTCGGATTTCCTGCTTCTGCCATGATCCTTAACAATGCGATTGCAAAGCCAGTGCTGGGCTGGGGGAAAAATCCCCAGGTGCCTGCCGGCCGCGCCTTGACCTTGCTGTAGGCGCCTTTATCTGGGCTGCCGGAGGGGCGCCTTCCTGGCTTCGGGGGTCCTGGAAAGAGGAGGGCGCCCCGGAGGCGGCTGGGTTCCTTCCCAGGACCCTGCAGGAATCGGATCGCTCAGAGCGGGGGAAGGGGGTGGGATAGGTGGCAACCTGTTTCCCAGCGTGCTGGACCCGCACCCCAGGGCTCTCCTCTCGGTCCCTGGCCCCACGTGGCCCGCCTCCCGGGTCACCCTCTTGCAACCTCCAGGCAGGTTTTTTCCGGGGTGGGCTGTGCACCCCTCACCTTCCACACCATTTTGGGCTTAGTGACCCGGGTGTGGGCTCCTGGATGGCCAGAGCTAAGCATCCCGCCCTAGGGGGCTGCCGAGTGGGCGGGACCCGAACCCAGAGCTGTGGTCACAGCGATCCGACCCCAGGCGCTGTGGGGCTGGGGTCCCTGGCTGAGTCCTCCTCCCTCCACAGTGTGAACCCCTTCTTTGAGATCCGGAGCGCGCTGTTGGCACTCTGCAGCTAGACTTTCCCCTGGAGATCTCTTTGCTAAAGTTACAAGGGGTGTTTTCACAGGTGGTGACAGTAGGAGCCTAGGAGCCGGGGGCTGGGGAGGGAGTGGAATGGTTTGTGAGGGGCCAGGCCAGGCAGAACTCAGAAGCGGGATTCCCCAGTTTCTGGGTGTTTGTAGGAAGAATCTGTTTTTCTCGGGTAAGAGCGATGATGGAAGCCCTTCCTCCTTGACCATTCTGAGCTGAGGGAATGAATTCTGCTCTCAGACTGCTTTCTCTTCAGTAGGCCCTTGTGAGTGAGCATTTAGGGTCTCGGATGTCCCCACAGATGCTCCTATGATGTAGGTGGTTGATTCAAGGAAGCCCCTCCCCCACCGCATGTGTTTCTAGATGAGTGGGTACACTGTGCGTGTTGGCTTGTGAAATCGCCCTCTTCTGGGGTGTTGAAGGTGTCACGACTGGAGAGGTCCCGTTTTCTAGACATTTCTCCCACCCTTGGGCCACCTGTCCAGTTCTTATCAAGGCTTCTCTTTGTGGGTAGAGGTGGACTGAAGTCATTAGGCTAATTAGCCACCCTGATGAGCTGTGGAGTTCTGGAGTTCTGGTCAGCTCTTATCCCAGGAATCAGAACCAGTTCTCAGCTTAAAGGAGGATCCAAGAAAACACTTGTGAATGGAATGATCTGGAATATGAAGTAGTGAGCAGATGTTTCAACAGAAGGATGGGTATGGGGGTACAGGACTCTCCTCCAATATAATTTAATTCTGTTTGGTATAACCTCGAGTGTTTTGTTGTTTTGTGGAATTAAGTTGATGGGGATGTGACATTAGCCCCTTAATTTACTGGGTTGGAATCATGATTGTATGGCCCTAGGCAGATTATTATTATTATTATTTGATTTTTTGAGATAGGGTCTCCTACTTCTGCCTCCCAAATGCTGGGATTAAAGTCATGTGCCACCACGCCCATCCAGCAGATTATTTTTGGAGGCTCACTTCTCTACCCAGCAAAATTGGATAATACTATCTGGTTTACAACGTTAAGCATTAAATCCATAGAACCTGTGGCAAACTTCACAGATGACTATTCATTCCCTTCTGCCTCTCATTCTTCCCCAACATGGTACATTTGTTGGGTGGGGTTAGGCAAGGAAATCAACAGCCCCCCAAAGAACCAGCAACATTGCATGCAGTCTATTTAAAACCAGCTTCGAATGCTTGAAACAAAAATATCTTCTCTTTTCTTAGAAAAGTCATTTCCAGTTTTGTTAGAATTTGTGCTTCATTGGGTCCATTTTTCTGACAGAATTACATCCTTGTGCAGATTGGCATGTTATATAACGTGATATTTTCAGATCAGAGTTACAACTATGGGGAAGAAGGTGATTAGGAATTTCAGCTAAAGATTGTTGGGCAACACAAGCAAGGGACTCCATGGAAAATGTCAATCACACTCTGGAACTGTGATGGAGGTTGAAGGAAAATGAGATTCCTTAGCACACAGTAGTGCAAATCCTCACCTGAGCACCTTGCCCTTCTGTCCTAACAAACAACTCCTCTGCTCAGGCCCCAGCCTTCCATGTTCCAGTCCCAGTCCATTCTCCCACACCCATAAATCTAAACAGAGACAAAAGAACAATGGGATTTAAATCACCTCCTTGCAGATTTGATTCTAAGAGCCTGGCAGGGTAAATCAAAGTCAATTTTAGATCTAAGGGGCCAATTTTTCCCTGCCTCCTTACATGGTCTATCAGCCAGGCTTATTGTAACTGAAAGCTGGATCACTCCATCTTAGGTTTGCATTGGCAGACAGCTGTGGGAGACACCGTAGCTCTCCATAGGAAAGTGTCTAATGAAACAGTGAGTGTGTGTGTACATAGACATGTATATGTATGTATACACATATATGCAAATATGTGTACTCTGAATTATATATTAATTATTTTGTCATAGTTTTCCACCTAACTTTTGTTTTATTCACATTACCTAAGTAGTATGTGTTCATTATAGCAATTTAGACAATATAGACAAAAGCAAAATGAAAACTGAGCTTTACTGCATTTGCAAGTTATATCCTGAGTCTTTTTTCATGCATATAGAAAAAAGAAATCATACTTCTATAATATTTTGAGGTTTTTTTAAATTTCGTGATAATATATCCAAATTTTTTCCTGTCATAACTTTTCCCACTATGTCAACACAGGAGCTGCATAGAACCTCCGTATTTTAACATGACATTTTTTATATTTTATTTATTCATTTTCAAGCAGAGAGAGAGGAGAGAGAGAGAGAGAGCAAGAGCACCAGGGCCACCACCTTGTGGATCTGGCTTATGTGGGACCTGGGGAATTGAACCCGGGGCCTCAGGCACTGGAGGCAAGTGCCTTAACCGCTGAGTCATCTCTCCAGCCCTTAATATGACATATTTTATTTAACCAGTAAACAATCTCTTGACTTACTTTTCCAGTGTTTGATTATAACAAAACTTCAATGATTAACTTTGTATATCCCACAGAAGTTTAGCATTTCCTTAAGACAGATTCCTAGAAAGTAAGGCTGCAGAGCCAAAGGCATGTACCGTACCAAGGCTCTGTCACACATGAGAAGAAGTAGAGTAAACTGTGTTGTCTACAATGTCTTAGTCAGGGCTGTCTATTTCCTTTGCAATCCATTACAAACTGGGGGGGGGGGGCTGAGGTGGTAGAGGGAGGTGGGGGTGACAAGAAAACCTCACTTGCAGGGGATATGCATAATTTGTGTTGTTCCCCTGAACTGATAGGCAATTCCTTTTTCCAAGAACATTTTTCTTCCCTGGCTGTCTGGAACCATCACTTCCCTAGAGCTTCAGCCAACAGAGGAGTTGAAATATGTAAATGTGTTCTTCAGCTTTCTAGGTGGGGCTGGCTCTGTAAAAAAATGACAAATAGTTCCTCAGAGAAGTGAGCAAGTCTTGGAGCATGGGCCAAGGGAATGGGTGCCTCTCCAGGCCTTTTTCTCTTTCTGTGGTTAGAGGCTTTAGGCTGGTCTAGGAGCTCTTAGGAGATGGGGATGCTGTTCTCCCTACCAAATGTGGCCCTACCTGCTACATCCGCCTGCTGTCTCTTTGCCATGCTAGAGCCCAGTGCTTAAATCAGTCAGCCTGCCTACTTGCTGCTATCACAGGGAACGTGGCTGGGTGTCTGGTCCCTAGCTTACAGGATCCACTTCAGTCACAGGGTGCATTTGCCAGTCTCCTCCTTCATGTGTTGGATTTCGGTGACCCAGAAAAGACTTATTCAATGTGGTTTGGTGACTTGTCATCTGATAAAGAATTCCCTGGATCTGGAGGGGGAAGTCTGGTCCTCCCATATCCAAGGTGTCCCCATCCTCAGCAGTAGATATTAAGAGTTCCCTCAGATCAGGGAAAGAGGTCACCAGGGGTTGTTGGACGGTATGTCACTGTAGACGGAGTGGCTCCGCTGGTCACTGGTTCTGACTTCAGAGGAGGGTTAGATGCTGCCTTTGATACTTACACCACTCCGGTTTCACTAGAGAAAGTGAAGGAAGGTGTCTGTCCTTTGTCCTGTCTGAGCATTAAATCAGGGCCTTTATTTCCTTTAGAAAGCAGGTGGAAACGGACCACAGGTGAAGCAGCATCTCTGGGGCAGTGGCCAGGCCCCCCACTCCCTTTCCCCATGCCCAGTGTTGTCTGTGTGAGATGAGAATGCTGGAGCCTCAAAGGGTTTCAAATGTGATCAGCGAACCATTAACATCTTCCAGAAATTAGCTTTAATGGAGCCTAGAGGTGCATGCCTATAATCCCACCAAGTGTGATGAGCCGAATTCCAGGCCAGCCTAGGCTATATAGGGCAAGAACCCCATCTCAAAATAACAACAAAAACAACAATTAGGTTTTTCTTTGAAAAAGAAAGTCTATTTTGTTGCTGTGAACTAACTGTTGATTTCTAAAAGTCTGGGCTTCAAACCCTTTGAAAGTCAAACAAAAGGTTTGCAGCTAATCCATTCACAGCTTTGCATGAAGCTTGCTAATTCTGATTGCTGGAGTCAGTTTCCCTCACTCTGAAATTGTGTCTGATGTGTTGTGAACCAGTGCTGCTCAGAGTGGAGCACATGCTCACACCTTCCTGAGAATTCTGTGAGGAAGCTAGTAGACTAGGTTTTTCACCATCTCCCCTGGGGGACACCAGGCTCTCTGATCACTGTCCACATGGCAGAATGAGATTTCAAGCTATATCCTTCTCAGACATTATTGTGGAAAGTAACAGAAATGATGCCCCCAAAGTCAAGAAAAGCTGTCATATTTATAGGATGGTTGATACAATGAGGGATGCATCTCTTCATTCCTTTTAGATTTTGAGCACTGGGCAAATGTGGTGAGTCCTCTTGTCCTATAGTTAGGGAGGGGGTGAGAAAATGGGGCATGAACTAAACAGACACATCTCCAGTACTGTTTGAGCGTCCAACAGCAACTCATGTCTCATGTTCTGGATGAGGAAACTGTTGATGAGCAGGAAAAGCTATTTGTCCAAGGTCATACCCCTAGGTCTAGCTTTTGACCATAGACCTCTAGAATGCAACTTGCTAAAGAGCCACTGGACTTACATGTAAGTGCTTAACAAAGTGGTTCACTTTAGAAGAAAGAGGTTTCTCTTTTTTCTTCTGGACCAACTTTGGGAATAGATGAAGACATTTAAAAATTTGCATCGTTATCATGCAAGCAATTAAAGTGCTTAAGAGCTCAAAGGCAATTTGTTCAAGTTGGTTAAATATCCACCCTCCCCAATCTTGTTTGAATTAGTAATTTACTCATCAAATGGTGACATCAAACCATTGCGAAGATAAGTTTCAGTAGCTTCTGATTGGTCGAACCTTTCAAATGAAAGGAGTTTGTTTTGATGAAGTCCACAGTGAAAAGACCCAGCTCAGGATGAGTCAGAAAAACCAGCATTTTACTAAATAAACCCAAAGCCCTTCTTTGACCTCTGCTAGAGAGCAGGTTGTTTAAGCCTTTTATTAGAGTGCAATTATTCTGAGAACCAGTTAGTAACACAGCGCTGCAAACATTAATTAGCTGATTCCCAGCATCACCCTGCATGACGGAGAAGTAGCATTAACCTTCCATTCGAGAGAACAAATGGACATGAGGTGAGGAGGGAGGAAGAAGCCAACTCTTGCCCTGATGGAAATATAGTAGGAGCAAGTGGGATGAGGAGACTACCTGAGCTCTTCATGTAATAATATCTATTTCAGTACCTACACTAGGTATGTAGCTACTAGGTAGGTAAAGCTATGCGACACAACCCACTAGTCACTACTCACAATTTGAACTTAGTTAAAATTAACTACAATGATGGGCTGAAGAGATTGCTCAATGGTTAAGGTGATTGCTTGCAAAGCCTAATGACCAGGGTTCAATTCCCCAGTGACCATGTAAAGCCAGATGCACAGAGTGGCCCATGCATCTGGAGTTTATTTGCAGTGGCTGGAGGCCCTGGAACACCTATTCTCTCTCTCTCTCTCTCTCTCTCTCTCTCTCTCTCTCTCTCTCTCTCTCTCTCCTTCCCTCCTTCCCTCTCTCCCCCCTTGAAAATAAATAAATCAAATACAATGAATACTTTGTTTCTTCAGTTGCACTAGCCAGAGCTCAAGTGTCCCAGAGCCTCCTCTGCATAGTGACTACCATATTGGACATTGCAGTCTGAGAACATATCTATTGCTGCAGCATATTCTTACAGGCAGCTCTAATCTAGAAGGTCAGGGTAATAAAGGAATAACTCCAAGACCTTGCTACTGTACAATGCTAACATCAAGATTTCCCAAACCCGCTGCTACATGGTGAACACGGAATAACCCAGGCTGCGGCAAGGCACTTCGGGTAGCAGCTGAAGAGCCAGCTCTGGAAACAAAATGACAACTCAGGTCCTGGCAATACCACATATACTAGAACTCTGTGCCTCTTCATAGATTCAAGCTTTGATTTGTCACTTCTCTTATTAGCCCAGATTATTTTCAGACAACATTGGATCCTGGAGAGGGTGATGGGAGACAGGTACTCTTTTTGTTGCTGGTGAAATGCAAATTAATACACCCTTTTAGGAAAGCAATTTGGCAGTAACTGTCAGCAGTCTTAGAAACACTTACTCCCTTTAGTCCAGTATTCCAGTTCTAGGAATCTAGCCAAGGAAAATATTCAGAGATGGACAGAGAAGTTTTAAGAATAGAAATGTTCATTGCAGTGTTATTTATTAGTGGGGGAAAATGGTAAGGAATGAATTGGATAAGTAGAATACACGGCCGAGGGAGACTATGGAATGTTATTTAAAGATTAAATATTGTCTCTGTTGCCTCCTTCTCCTTCTCCTTCTCCTTCTCCTTCTCCTTCTCCTTCTCCTTCTCCTTCTCCTCCTTCTCCTTCTCCTTCTCCTTCTCCTTTCCTTTCCTTTCCTTTCCTTTCCTTTCCTTTCCTTTCCTTTCCTTTCCTTTCCTTTCCTTTCCTTTCCTTTCCTTTCCTCCTCTTTTCTTAACAAGGTCTTGCTGTTCAGGCTGACCTTAAATTTACTATATAGACTAGGTTGGTGTTAAACTTGCCGTCCTTATGCTACAGCCTCCAGAAGGGCTGGGATTACAGATCTGCACTTCCACACTCAGTGACTTAGTATATTTTAAATATGTTTTATTGTGACATTTTCCCATGTCACAAAATGTGTTTTCAAAAGCAACAGCCAGTGTGGAGCATAGTGGTGCATGCCCATAATCCTAGTACTTGGTAGGCTGATGAGGCAGGAAGGTCATGAGTTCACGGCCTGCCTAAGCTACACAATGAGATCCTGTCTCAAGAAAAAAGTCCTACATACTATATGACTAAATCACTAATTGAAGTTTTAAGTGGACATTCATTAAAAGAAGACTAAAGTGTAATAAAGTACTAAGAGTAGTCGTGGCCTATAAGTTAATAGTATTTTTGAGTTTTAGAATTGCTTTAACTTTTTATTGAAAGGTTTGTGTTTTATATTATTTATTGTTTGTTCACATGTGTGGGGGGGGCTTATGTATATGAGGGCAGGTGCACATGTGTTTACATGTATGTTCTTTAATCACTTTCAACTTTATTTACTGAGGCAGGGTCTCTCACTTCAGCCCAGAGCTTACCAATTCGATTAGTCTTGCTCACCAGTTTGCCTCAGGGATCCCTCATTTCTACTTCCCAATTGCCACCGCACCTACCTGGCATCTACCTGGGCACTGAAGATCTGAACTCAGATTCTCACGCTTGTAGGGCAAACACTTGCTCCACCAAGTCATCTCCCCAGCACCTTGTGTTTTGTTTTAATTTTGAAAAGAAAAACTAAAACAAAAACCCCAAACTCCCATGAGTCTATTGGCACCTGCATGCTCCCCCAAGGCCCTGTGATCTTTCTACTCTCCATAGGGTCTGAGACATGCTGCCCGGAATCTTTCTAGAGCACCTGAGGTGGGTTTGTCTTCAAGAGGAGGAGGCTCTTTCTGGTGCTGAGTCTCACTCCTCTTTATGGCCACTCCTGTCTGACTCTGATAAAGCACCTTAGAGTACTGGGAAGAGGGGGTCCACTTTGTAAAGTGGGTTCAGACACTAAGGCATCACCTTGCCATAGAACCTTGTGCAGCCCTTCCACATCTCTGTATCTATAAAATAATAGAGAGTGTAGGAAAATCAACCTCATATCTCAAAGTGCTGAGGATTCAGTAGGATTCAGTGTTCACTTCGGCAGAACATCTGGTACAAACAGGTAAATAAAGATGTGACTGGCTTTGGGGCCTTGCATGCACATCTTCTAGAATGTTCACTCATTTCACGCCCTTGATGCTCTCCGGAGATTGGCGAGAGTCCCATTTTTCAAAGGAACGTAGAAGGGCATTCATCCCATGGTTGTGTGATGTGACCCCTACCCCACAGTCTTGTGAATGGCAGGATCATGGTCCCGGAATGGACGCCGCTGATTCTGGTCTGGCTCTGTCTCAGGTACAGACTGGGAAGCTGTATTCCACCTGGACCATTGTGTTTGCTTATTAGCTTCCCTGCAATGCACTACATTAAAATGCTGTGTAAGCCTCTCAATGTTTCCCGGCCTCGCTGCTCTCCCTCTCAAGAAATAACTAAAGCAGTCATGCCTTGTTTGCAGGTTGACTGATTAAAACCAAAACAGGCCAAACCAAAAAGTAGCCCTGAGCTGCTAAGTGACAATGGCTGCGAGGCTCAGCCTAGAGCATTGTTGCAGGATAAGTGTGGGATTCTGTGCTCCAGCTCTGTCACCTTAGACATCTCCTCTGGAGCTTTCTCCCTCTCCATCTGGAAGAGCCAGCTTGCAACACTACAACTCCCAGCTAGAGCGACTTCTGTCCCTGGAACCTTCCACAAGCTTCTTAATGTCTGCAGGCTTTAGTTTCCTTATCTATAAAATGGGGATAGTATTGAGAACTTGGCAGGGTTGTTAGTAATGTTATTGTGAAAGAACATTTGTGATCATTTTATGAGTCCTGGTTATTGCTGAGTCAACATGGTTATTTCCAGGGTCTTAAAATCGTTTATTGGCTGGGAATATAGCTCAGTGGTGGAGGGATTGCCTAGCACGTGGTAGGCTCTCAGTGTGGTCCCCACAGCACCACAGTAAACAAGCAAACACAAATAAAATGAAATAAAAGTAATTTATGGAGGTAGAGCTGAGTCCTGGTTCTTTTTACTCTAACTGCTGATAGTTCCCCCACGAGCTGCAGTTAAGTTGAATGTTTTCAAGGACCTTGTAAGAGTGGGGAAAATGCCAGCATGTTGAAGGTTGAATTCTCTGTTTTGTCACCTGGTAGCTGTATGTAAACAGAGATACTTCGATCCTGAGTTGCCATCATTGTTTTCAGTCATGAAATGGAAACAAGTTTCTGCCTTCAAGAGATTTGTGTGGTACTTGCAGAATACCCATTGGTCCATGCCCCCTTCAATGGTGGCTCTTGGCTTTGTCATTTTTCCTGTTATTTCCCAACCTGCTCAGCTTCAGGTCCTCTGACCTATTTCTGAAGCCTTTCGGTGCAGTTTAGTGGTGGGCATTGATGGAGGTCTGCAGGGAAGGGGGGTCGGGATGGCCTGTCTAAAGGTGACTATTCAGGGTTTGTGGTTGGGGTGGAGCCCTCTGAAAACGGAGGTGTCTGGAGAAGTGGGAGACCAGGGGGCTGTAGATTGAAGTCAGCAGTCCCTAGATCCAATGATGTCCCTTTGCTCTCTACCCAGACCACCCTGGTCATCTAATAAAGCAGAGCAATGATTCTTTACCTATTTCAGTGCTAGCTTCAGTTTCTGTACCAGGCCTGACAGGGCATCTGACTCCTGGATTTGCATTAGAGTCACCTGGGATGCTTTTATCAAAGATCAGCCTGTCTCCTCCCCCATGAATGCTGTACCACTGTGGGGGAGGGGGAACCCAACATCACAACTTAGCAAAGCTACCTCTAGGATTGTGAGACACAGCAGAGCTCAGAAATGGCACAGAAATGGCACAGAGAGTGGAGTGCATATTGAGTAACTTATGTATGGTGAGTGACCTGATTCTCTTGAGCCAGGGGACTGAGGATATGGTAATCAAGGCTTCTTTCCCCACCCTCTGCCCCACTGCTGGCAAACTGGGGCATCTCTGTGGGAGAATCAGACTTCCCTCAGCCTGTTCTCAGTTCCCTTCGACGACAGCTGCTGTGTGCATGCTGGAAGAGGCCTGGCCTTGCCTGGAGTATAGGGCTAGGCCTTCGGCCTACTTTTGTTCCTTTTATGTTCACTCCTGGGCTGAGCCCATTAACCATTCCCGCAAACCTCCCCCAGCATGCAAGACCTCAGGATCCCCAGGACAGAAGAGAGGATGCATCTCTGTCAGCATCCATCTAATAAGTATCACATAGTGGTAGGTTTCCAAGGTCATGCCCTAGGGCCTGCAGATGACTCTGCACTTCTAGGTGATGTAGATGAATTTACACGTTGTTGATTACCAATATTTAGTTAAAAAATCCTTCCACTCAGTGGGATTCATTTTTCTTGGGAACATCTCAAATTTGCCTCTAGCTGGGAGTTGTATTATGAAGAGGTCTTTTAAAGTCAGATGCAATGGCCTGTATCTCTAGTCCCAGCTACTTGGGAGGCTGAAGCAAGAGAATCAAAAGTCCAAGCTCAGCCTGGGCACCATAACAAGGCCTACTTAATAAAAATCAAAATCAAAAACAACATCAACATCAACCACAAAAACAAAAACCATGGGGCTGAGACAATGGCTTAGCAGTTAAAGGTGCTTGCTTGCAGCCTGTTGGTGAGTTCAGTCCCCTATCGCCCACTGTAAACGGTTGCAAAGTAGCACATATGTTTGTAATCCCAATGCGCCTCCTGCAATGAGAGGCAAAGCCAGGAGAATTTAGAAACTCTGGGCCAGCGAGGCTGACACACATTTCACAGCAAAAGGTGGAAGAGGACAGACACACTGAGGTTGTCCACAGATCTTCACGCGTGTGCTGTGGGATGCTACACACACACACACACACACACACACACACACACACACACACACACACACACACACACACACACAATTAAACAGTAATAAAAGCTTGAAAAAAAAAAAGCTAACACAACAAAAAGACCAAAAGCAAGCAGGGACCAGCTGGAGACTTCTGAAATGCTGATTCCCCTTCAGTGGGTGGGAGAGTGGGCCCAGAGACCACATTTCTGACAGAACCCCTGGAGATGCTGTCACAGCCATCCGAAGCCTGCCTCCTTTCTTAGCAGGAATCTGAGCCCTTGATCTTCCTTTTCTGCTTTCTCTTCCTCATCTCCTCAAGTCCACAGTACCAGATGTGGACTGTCAGAGAGCAAATGGAGTCTGTCAGTCACATACATCTGGCTGTCAGTATTGTGGCCTCTTCA